>CAUYSK010067823.1:0-34204 GCA_963575035.1 Avahi laniger | reverse complement strand
GAGCTCACTGCAGCCTCGAACGCCTAGGCTCCGGCGATCTTCCCACCTCAGCCTCCTGAGTAGCTAGAACTACAGGCGCATGCTACCACACTCGGATAATTTTTTATTTTTATTTTTATTTTTTATTTTATTTTTTTTTTTTGAGACAGAGTCTCACTGTGTTGCCCAGGCTAGAGTGCCTTGGCGTCAGCCTAGCTCACAGCAACCTCCGACTCCTGGGCTCCAGCGATCCCCCTGCCTCAGCCTCCCAGGTAGCTGGGACTACAGGCATGTGCCACCATGCCCAGCTAATTTTTTCTATATATTTTTAGTTGTCCAGAGAATTTCTTTCTATTTTTTAGTAGAGACAGGGTCTCACTCTTGCTCAGGCTGGTCTCCAACTGCTGAGCTCAAACAATCCACCCGCCTCGGCCTCCCAGAGTGCTAGGATTACAGGCATGAGCCACCGCACCCGGCCTCATTAAGGTTTTTAAAGTGCTTATTCTGGCCCAGCAACTGTGCTGGGTGCTGGAGAGATGGATGAATTAGCTATCGCTTCTGCTCTCAAGGAGCTTATCATCTATGTGAGAGACAGGTATACAGATGAAGCCCCATATCGCTAAACCAGCAACATGAAACAAGAGCAGTGGAATGAACAGCTCCACACAAGAGTCCTCTGTTCTAGTAAGGCAGCCAAAATGAATCCTTAGAGAAGGGATGAAGGTATCAAGAAGAGACTTCAAGGGCACTATCAGTCTCTCTTCCTCATCGAAATGGAGTCTTCTCATTAGGGCCTTTTTCCTTCTCTGGCATTGCCAGCTATGCCGGCAGGTAGACTGAGAAGGATGAACTGGAACTTACCTGTGGAATCTCTTGGCTTCCAGCTCTCTGGTTGGCCAAGGTATCGGCCTCCTTCCCCTTCCCGTATCAGTTGTTGCAAGCTCTGGGCCTCACAGCACCTGTACCTTCCCAGCCCGCTCAGTGAGGTTCTGGATCAATCTGATCTCCTCGTGACAGCTTCTGTTATCATAGATGCCGTGTTTCCTCTTACTGTTCTAGAGAACAGCGTGTTTTGCGTTTTCTTGGTATTGCTTTACTCCTAGTTAGTGGTCTGTATCTTGACTTATCTGTTCTGAACGAGAAGCAAATGGTAGATGACTCATTGGGACACTCATTATGATTTTCTTTGCTGCCCGTGAGACTTTCAGATTCCTGGCCTAGATTTTTTTTTTTTTTTTAACCACTTCTGCTTCAGATGAGCTGGACGCCTTCAGGGTTGGATTAGAATCACTGCTTCTCTGCTCCAACTGGTTCTGAGTGTCCTTTTTTCAGATCTGAGAAGTATTTAGAAGTTGTGTTCTCTGTGGCTTGGGAAAGTCAGAAACAAACGAGTTACGTTTCTTTGTGAAGCCTTCACTGATGTCTCCAGACATAGGTGGGAAACACAGAGGGAAAGTACCGAACCTTCTGGCTATGAATGCTCGTGGTAGTCAGTTCCTCTGCACCGCGTTCACTTCTGTGCGCCCAGAGTCCCACACGGGGCTACCCAGGCGGTAGCTATTCAACGGGGGCTGTGAATTCGTGGATAAAAGGATGCATGAACTGACCTGCTTTATGATGTGAGAAACAGCACGAAATCCAGCAATCCAGTTTCTTTGTCTGTAGGAAGGAAAAATTATGCCTGTCAGCTATCTACTAATAATAAGCATCATAGGATAAAAATTAGGAAGCCGAGATCTTTAAGCTCAATATAGTGTGTAAATGTTACATTCCTCCAATTTTAAAAGAAGGGGAAATTGCCCTCAGAGTGTATTGATGAGTATAATACCATCTACAAAGTGTGATTTTAGGGGCTCTGGGTCTCCCAGATGTCCTCATGCTACAGCCTTTCCTCCTACCCGGCCAGCAATCCCCATCGGCAACATTGGTCTTCAAAGTCAGATAATAAGCATCTTCGTACTTATCCACGCATGTTAATTGGGGTGAAGACAGTACGCTGCAGATTTTCTCAAGCCTTCTTTTATAAGACTTACTCACATTAGTTAGTACATGGGTATACACCTAGGGCAGAATTCCTGAAGTTATGTTCTGTGAATTCCTCTACCACCGATACCCCAACCTCAGCTGCCATTGTTTATCTCCATACCCTGCCTACTTTTCCTTCATGGTGTTTATTACTACCTGATATCATGCATTATTTTAGTCTTTTCTATCTGCCTCCATCGCTAAGCGTGTAAACTCCTGGAGTTCACTGCTTTATTAGCAGTATAGAAAATAGTGTTTGGCATATGCCATATTTATGGTACTCTATAAATATTTGAATAAATGAGGTTCTATGATGTAAAAAAGACTTCTGTGGACAAATTCATTTTGAAAATGTTAGATGAAACAAAGATAAACAGGTTTATCTACTGCAGGACTCCTTGGGAATTTTAATCAACTAATGTGTATTATAAATCTCAAGATAGGGATAAAATATTCTGTGTTTCTCTAACTACTTTGATAACAGAACTTTCTCATTTTTGTCCTTACGTGATGAGATCAGTGCATGTCAAAGGAGAGACCAAACAGGGGAGATCTTGGAGACGCTTTCTTCTGTGGTGGTAGGCATGCTGGTGTGCTCTGGGGATTTTTCTGTTGGGGTTCCTAGAAGACAGGTTCTGGAAAGCTGGCCTTGGGAATGAAGATTTGGGGGTGGGGAAGGCTTGAAGGAAGAATAATGAATGAGGGGAGGATCTGCAGAAATGAGTCTATGTCATTATGCTCCCTTTCGAAGTGCTGGGAAGATGCCACAGAATGGTAGATATGGCTTAGAAATCAGAATTCCTGGCCATGTGCCAAAATTACGGTGTTTTTTTTTTTTTTTAACTTTTTTTCCTAACTTTTCATGCATACAGAAAGGCACACAAACCATAGTGTAGTGTACCTACCCATCCATCAATCTCAGAGGCCATGAGTGAAGTTTTACATGGTCATTTATAGTACAGAAATCAGTTGCCAGAGGTAACAGATTTATATAACAACAGGTAGTTCCTCTTAGGTTAACAGTTTTTCAAAAGGCTTCTACAGATCCCTTAACTAACTCTATCTACGTGAACAAATGGTTACAAAATTGTTCAAAGGCTAACTTCTAAGTTCTAAGGTAAATTTATCACTTTAACAGAGGGGTTAAACAGAGATATATTGGCTCCATATTTTCTTTATCAGGTTATTGTGGATGGAGACAGGTAGTCCGGAGTTTAAGCAGGAACTGTCCCTTGGGCTAATTGCTTTTAGCCACGGGTGGCTGTTTGTCAGGCGGGCATCTCAGAGATTACATGCGTAGTACTTTTGTTACTTCCCAATGTTAGACAATAAAAATTTAATTCCATATAACCTTCTCCTGTCTTTTGTGTAATTGTCACTAGTTTAATTTTACATATATTTGAAACCCCACAAGACATTATTATAGTTTTATACATCAATATTCATTTTAGATACATTTCTACCTTTCTATTGCTTTCCATTCTTCCTTACATTTCTCTGTTTTATTGGGATCTTTTTTTTTTTCTGCCTGAAAAATTCCCTTTAGTGCTTATTGTGGTGTAGGTAGGTCTGCTTTCAAACCAAGAAGTGAGATGAGCGGAAGTTTCTGTGGAGGAGTTGGCCCCGGTCTGCAGTACTGATCTCCACTGCTTTTTAGGCACCTGAGCCACCTCATTTTTTCTGGCTCATTTTTCCTAATTCTCCAGCTACACTACAGCTCCCAGTAATCACTAGGATGCACTCCCTGACTCTGGATATATTCCTCAGGATGTAATTTTGGTTTTCACCTTTCAGCTCTACGTATAGCAAGTGCAGGTGAGAAGCCCAGCTCTACGTAGCCTTTCATCATTATGCCGGAATTTAAATATTTCAGCTGCTTCCTTAGTCCATAAGTCAAACGTTTTGCAGTTGAGTTCCTTTTCCCTCTCTAGACACACACAGTAAAATTGTTTTTTAATCTGACATTTATTTTCACTTGACTCATTTTTAAAGTCTTTATTTTTTTCCCTCCTGTTAGTTTGTAACTCTATTAGCTTGGAGACACCATTCATTTTGTAAACTGTGCTTTAAACACATTTCATCTATCAGGATTAATTCTGCTGAGTGCACCATCAAATAAATACATTAAAAACAACGGTAACACTTCATTAATCAAAATGTCGACTTCCCCAGATGTGAAATGTCCCCCACCTTAAAATCTCACTTCCTTTGCCTGTGAGTGCTTGTCTGTTTGAATAAAATATAAAAAGTGATGTAAAGTGCTGTCACTCTATTAGAATATACATGCAGGATTTGAAGGTGCAATCCATTATAATTAAGGCTAATTAATTATTATATGGTCAAATG
This sequence comes from Avahi laniger, assembly GCA_963575035.1. NCBI lineage: Eukaryota > Metazoa > Chordata > Mammalia > Primates > Indriidae > Avahi > Avahi laniger. Next base: position 29,854 of record CAUYSK010067823.1, on the reverse strand, counting down.
AGCAACAAATGCACACGCAAAATCTAAAAAGTTAATTATTTGAAAATTGGTTAATCAATTGCACATTCAAATGACATTTGTTTTAGCATGTGGACACTTTGCACTTTTATAAGGGATTAGTTCAAACAAAAAACAATTAAAGTAAAACATTTTTGAAATATCTCTGCTTATGGGGAAAGAAAATAAATTAAGAGCAAATGAATCTGATTCTTAAAAACCAAACCTGTTTTTTTCAATAAATAATCTTTAAAAGAAAGAAAAAATTAGTATGAGCACTCATTTAGAATGGCAAAAAGAAATCAGTCCAGATTACCTACTTCGTGAGAAGCATTCGACCTGAACATAATAATTAAAAGGAAATCTCCACCGTGCTAAGGGGCCTGCCACCCACGTGACATCCCCCCAAAGGCCAGTATCCAGATACAATTGCTCTATATTACAGATAAAACAAGAATCATGTAAAGATGAAGAAATCCCCAGTTAGCTAAGTGGTTTCAAGCAAGCTCTTTTCATTTTTAAATTTCACAAACCACATAACTGAGGTGTGTGGGGAGGGGGCATCAGAAAAAGCCACGGTGGCAGCAACAACAAAAACCCTAAAGAAGAAGAAGGTAGAGAGAGAAAACAGCAAAAGAGGCAGAAAATAGATAGCTGGAAACATCGGATCACTAGAATAGAATTACACAAACCAACAATAGTGGTAGTAACCTGTAACAAATCATCACAGTAGTAAAGGGTGAAGAAGAATAGAGTTTCTATGCCAGAGTAGTTAATAAAATCTAAAACCAGAGAGGTAAGATTAGGTATAAAATAGGGTCATAGGATTCGAGTTTAGGATAAATGTCATTATGCAGGAGGAGTTGTGAAGAGCATAAATAATGAGACGATCAATTAGTTCTCTAGTAAAGAGTTCACGTTTTGACATGAGGTGTGATACCCACTCTGGGGGAGCTTCCCAGATTGGGAGCTGCAAACAGTAACAAAGTAGCAGGTGGTTAGCCTCAGAGGAAAGGCACACACTGTAACAGCTGTAAGCAGTCTGTCCACGGAAAAGAGCAAGACCCACGCACAGAGGACGATGTCTATGCCTTTAACAAAAGGTCCCCACAAGCTCACACTTGAAGGCTATGAAGACAAGTACAAAGATTAAGGGTGAAGAGAAGGCATTCCAGGCGGGAAGGGCTAGACACTGAGAATGTGTTAGGAGTCATGGCAGGTATAGTGCCTACCCAATGCTATAATAACTCTCCAGTTTTCTCCTTTTTGCTCACGGAATCCACGTTTATTCAGGTAGCAAGGGAGATCTCACATTGGTCTGAATCAGAAATGGTATTTTTTATTCACCTTTGCCATTGGCTGTTGTGGGGTGGCCACGTACTTTAGTCCTGCCAAGGAGAAATAAGAGAAAGTTCACTTTATTCCTTAATCAAAATGGGCAGACTTGGCTGGCCCAGCCTTTTGTCCTCTTGGCTTTTCCTCTTTGTTTTCATTACGAAATGGACTCATTTCTGAAGGAGCAGTAGCTCATGTGTAACCATGTTGACAAGCGATGAAGACAAGAGCCAAAGCACTGGGTTTTGTTGGGCGGACAGGTAGGAAGATCCTGGGTCCGTCATTGTCATTGAGCAGCCACACTGGCTTAGGATGCTTAACTCCAGACTTAGTTCATGAGGAAAAAAAAAACCCAACTATTTGTAGCAAAAATTTAATCATTTTTTGTTACTTGCATCTAAATAGCTCATAACAGACACAGACTCTGAGAAGTTGTCACAATGGACAGTGAGAAGTTGAGAGGGAAAAGGCCGAAAGAAGTTTCTGGTGAAGGGGCAGATTAGCTGCCTAGACCACTGTCCTTTTGAGAACAAAACACTGGATAAAATATAAAAAAATACTCTTTAATTACATTTACTTATTGGCAAGGAGGAATAGTCAGGCCCCAGACCGTGGGATACCTTGGTACCCCAATAATAAAGTCTACAGAGAACACTCAAAACAGGCTTTTGTTTTTTCCTCTATTAACCACACCATGGGAACTTGAGCATTGGTTTTTGTGAGATTGTGAAATTCAAGGAAGAGAAAAAAAGCGTATTGGAAGCCACCTAAAGTGAGAGTCTGATAAGAAATCCCTGACATAAAGCTGAGGTCACCAAAGACTCTACGCTCAGTGTATATACAGTACTGACTACAGATAGGGCTACCTGTCCTTTCTCTTTGGAAAACTATAAGAAAAATGCTAGTCCCAAACTTTGGTATTTAGTAGAAGAAAAATATACCCTTTGATATTTGTAACCACAATTTAGTTTTGTGACCCAAATGTATGCTACCTGGATGGCCAAAAAATCCAAACTGAGAATTCAATTTAAAGTGCCCCTAGATGACTGAACGGAACAAAAGCAAATTATTTCTGGAATAACTTACATTCAAACCAGGTATTGACAAACTTCCATAGATTTAGTTCCAAAGTATAAGAGCAGTTTGTAATTAAAAAAAAAAATAAGGAAGTAAACCATCCCAGGTGAGAAAGGAAACAAACTCAAACCTCACCTTCTTGAATTACAGGACACAGAATAAAGTATGTTAATATATTTCAATATATGAAACCTCAGCAAATTTGAAAAGGTACAAAACAGATTATACACACCTGAAGAAAGGATTAGTAAATCATAAATGAACAACCGAAGAGACTATCTAGGAAGCAGCCCAGAGAGACACAGAGGCGAGAATATCAAAGACAGGTCAAACGATGGGGCATGAACAGAAAAAGTCTAACATGTGTATGTATATATTTAGCCGAACTTTCAGAATGAGAAGAGAGAGAAGGAGGCAGAGGAGGCTGGGTCTCCACGTTGAAAATCCTCAGAATATAGTACCGGTGGATGCAGTGATTCCACTAAGCTACGTACTGTGAGTGAGGCACTGCCCAGTGGCAGGGATGTAGCTGTGACCCCAATCCTGGAAGTAAGGGAGCAACACTAACAGGGCTCTGGGCAGGAAAAAGTGTTTCAGAGGCTCAGGCCCTGGGAGTGGGGACTGCCGCAATTTGGGTCCTGGAGCCAACAGGGCACCGTGATGACGAGGGTACCAGAAGAGAAAGTACCACGTTGTAGTGACTCTGGACCCTGGAGTGGTGGATACGGCAGTGGTCCGGGCTCTGTGAGGTTGAGGGCAGCAGCAGCAAGGACCCAGGGATGGGGGGTTTGCAGCTGGGACTTGGGCTCCTGGGGGCAGAAACCAGCGTGGCATTGGCTTCACTCCCCAGGAGGGTGGCACGCCTCGGCACCTCGGACGGTGGAAGGCTGGTCCAGATGCAGGCAGGAGAGGTGCCTGCTGCAGCTGTTCGTCCCAGGGAGTGGGGTGGCACAGCTCAGCCAATGCTCTGTCTTCCTGGGTTGCCCGGCACCGTGCAGGCTTAGAGTGTGGGGGCCACAGCTGCTCTGTGGGCTGAGGATTTGATTCAGGCAGGTGAGGCACCAGGTTGGCTCAGGAACTGGGGGAGCATAGCTACTCCACTGGCCTCGCCACGGCTTCTCCAGTGCAGTGTCTGGTCCGTAACGTGGCGGTGGGGGGAGGGGAGGTGCCATGTGGGCTTGGGTACCGTGGTTGTGTGTGTCACGGCGTGTTCAATGGAAAACTCTACTGGGGCCTCTCACAGCCTCCCAATCCAGGTAGGGGGTGCATTTTCGGGGGTTGTCTGTCCACTGTGGATGGGAGTAAGAGGCCTGTGGGAAGGGGAGATTGGTATCCCTGCCCTTGATGGGCAACATTTTCATTCTGTAGGAGGCCCTGCCAGTGATGACGCAGGCCATGACTGCTGAACAGGCGGGAACGGGCTCCAGGACATCGCCGACGGGTGGGAGATCCCTGGGTTTCTATCATATGTGATGCATATTACATGTAATACATGTATTAAATTGTGACATATTGTATAATTATAATTCAGACACATTAAGGACAATTAGTTGCATTTCCAAGGACTCTGACAAATGTCTTTTGACTGGTAACATTGAATTACTGTTGATCTTCTTTTTTAACTTGATACTGTTAGTGGGAATCTACCTGCTCTAACTCTTATTTTGCCGTATTTGCAGTCCTCCTGTTGAACTCAGCCTCCTACAATTTTGCTTCAGAGTATACATTTAGTGATTTATTCATGATGCGTTTCTCACCAAGTGGATTATAAACAGGAATAGGAAAGTCAGAAGTCTATCTGTCTGGCTGTCACTGTATTCTCTTAGGGTCTGGAGTATTTCAGGCACTAGAAAATATGTTTTTGAATAACTGATTAGATGCACGGAGTATTTTCATACTGAGTGTGTTCAGGTTTTGTTAGGAAATAGAAGTCACTCCAGTATTTCGGGCAGGAGGAAGTTAGTGCAGAGCATTGGGTGAGCTCTGGGAGGGAAGGTCTGGAAGATTAATTTTCAGCAAATTTGGAAGTACAGGCTCGCGGGTGAGCCACTATCAGCGATCCTAGTTGCATGGAGCACTGAAGCGAGTGACTCTCAGGGGAATGGCTGGAGCCACTGGAAAGTTCTGTTAATGATCTCAGCTGCCTGCTTCTAGCAGGTGATTCCCGAGCGAGCGTGGCGTTGAAAGCCCAGGAAGGCGGCCAGCGATGATCTCATCTGCCTGCCAACAGCTGCTGCAGAGAAAAAACGGCTGCTTCTCCTCAAAATCTCTGTGAATGCCTCATTGGCAGAATCTACCCTGGACTGACACCGAGAGAGAATTCTGGGAAACGTAGTTCCACAGCGTAGGTGGGGCTGAGGCTAACGTCAGGTGGATAAAAGGCAACGCCACTCACGGAGCCACCAGGAGGGGCTCTTTAGAGGAGGCTGTAGCCTCCATAAAGGGAGGAGTTTTCATTTCTTTTTTTAAAATCAATCCACCCCCACGTGCTTACAGCAGGGCTGGCTGGCAAAGCAACACGGAATCACACGCCTCTTCCGGAGCGTAGAGTTGTTTCTGGGAGGTGGCTGCCTGGCCGCTTCTCCCAGCTTCCCTTGCATCTAGCTGGGACCATGTAACCAGTTCTTGGCAACGCACGGTGGGCAGAGGTGATGGTGTTTGTTCTGAGATGGGGTGGTCGAGTGTCAGGCACTCAGTTTTGTAAGCTCACCATTTTGCCTGCTTTCTGGCTGAGTGCAGAGCCTCCACTGGAGGACTCTGAAGAGCTCCTGGGACACAGTGGGGTCACCGATGGAAGGATCTGGGATTTTGTCATTGCTTGGACGAAAGCTGTTGATTAGAAATAACTAAATCTTACAGTGTAACGAGCAGTGACGTTCTGGGATTGCTTGTTAAAGCACTTGGCCGACCCTATGTGCTTAGGGAATATTTGATAATAAGTGTTTAACAGAGAAAGGCTTGTCATGCCTTTCGCGAAGTCGGCCGGGGTGACTGTGTGAGGAGGAGCTCCCCAACAGGCAGACTCTGTACTAGCAGATTAGTTTCCTTCTTCCCCTTTACAACCTCTCGTGTACGCTTCTAATGCTGTTTAAAGTATGACAAGGCTAGTTTGGTAACTATTAATACTTAGAAAACATCTCCCATTGTTAGAAATTAACAACTCTTTACAATACAACATTGTGATCAAAACTTTGTAGACAAATTCATAGACGAGGATAACAGAGGTGTTAGCCCTCAGCATAACTAGTCTGCTTAATGGAAACCCAGGACTCCTGTTAGTGCTTTTAGAAGTTTAGTAGCTCCTGCTGGAAAACCTGAAAATAAGTGAGGGTCCCAGGCACCTGTGACGTACCTGCAAGTTTAATCTTGTGGCAGAATCAGATATTGGAAATTATCCAGATCATTTTTCTCTTACATGACTTTAAATCCTTCTATTAAATTACTTTAATCCTAGCAGCACAGATACAAATGGCAGCCAACAAAACAAAGTGATAGGCGCTATATTAAGTGCTTTCTGTGCACCATGAACTCATTACTTCCACATACTTAATTACCATCTACCATTATTATATTCCAACTTTATTTGGCAAAGAAATGGATGTTCAGAGAGCTTAAGCAACATCCCCAAGGCCACACAGCTATTTAATATTTTTCTTTGATCTATAAAACCATTTATGCATCTGTTGGAAATTTGTCTGAAATACAACCTGTAGGAAGAGGTTTTTATATGCTTTTTTTGCCAGCTTGGGGCATTATTTTTTTTACTAAAAACTTTACCAAAAAAATGAGTTATTTCCTCATATATTCAGCAAGAAATCTCTCTTGATTTCCAATTCGTTCATTTTATATTCATTTCCTCAATTCTGTATTCGACATTCATTATAGAATCTGTTTCCTCATTGCCTTTAAAATCAGAGACCATTTGATTAAATTGGTCTCCCTGATAAGAGAACTGAAAAATGTTACCTCAAACCTTGTGTATCATTTCAGTATCTTAAAACTAGAAATTAGAAAGCTTTCTTTAAATGAATTTTATTTATTATAACTGTAAGCTTCAGTTACGTATCTATGAATATTACTCATGTCGAGCTTTCATGAATGGAAAACTGAAGTGCGAATTTTCAGTTTTAGACATAAGCTCTTTCTCTGTTTCCGTGTTTCAGTAGCAGCAGCTGCTGTGAAAACAATTGCTATTATTATTCCTCTTGCCACAATAATTTATCGAGGGCCCATTATTCCCACTCACCATACTAGGTACTCATATACAACACTAATCTCTAAAACAACCTTGTATGGTCGGCGCGGTGGCTCACGCCTGTGATCCTAGCACTCTGGGAGGCCGAGGTGGGAGAATCGCTCGAGGTCAGGAGTTCGAGACCAGCCTGAGCAAGAGTGAGACCCTGTCTCTACTAAAAACAGAAAAAAATTAGTTGGACAACTAAAAATATATAGCAAAAATTAGCCGGGCATGATGGCACATGCCTGTAGTCCCAGCTACTTAGGAGGTTGAGGCAGGAGGATCTCTTGAGCCCAGGAGTTTGAGGTTGCTGTGAGCTAGGCTGACCCCACGGCACTCTAGCTCGGGCAACAGAGTGAGACTGTGTCTCAAAAAATAAATAAATAAATAAATAAAATAAAATAAAACAACCTCGTAAGGTAGATTATTATACCTACTTTACAGGTGAGCAAGCTGAGGCTAAGGGAGGTTATCCATGGACACAGGACTAGTGTCAGAGGTCAGATTTGAATCTGGGTTCAAATCCTGCTACCGCGCTGCCTCTTCCAAGTGATTTATGAAAGCACCTCTGAAATACATCCAGTCTCCTCACTTGGAATCAAAGAGAAATGCTCGGCCATGCATTTACGGGGTTGCAGTGTAATATCATGGGCTTCCAAACACACATATAGTTTTTTACCTCTGTGTTTTCTCTTCCCAGTGAACTGCCTTTGCAATCCTTTCCTACTATTCAGGTCCTGGCCAGGCGATAACACCCAAGCGATACCTTTTTGAAGCGGTAGCGGATATAAGCTAACCAGATAAATATGTCTCCTAGAAAGGCTCCCTGGATTCCTTCCATCAGGTGCCTGCTTGGAGGAGCCTTGATAGGAGGAAGAACCCACAGACGAGGCCGCCAGCTCCGCAGACAGGTGGTGGGAGCGTGCATAGTTCATTTCTGCCGTAGGGCTTTGTCGAGGACCGTCAAGAAAAGCTATGGCATCCACCTCTAACAGTAAACAGTATCGATCCCAGGAGCATTACTGCTTTGTCTCTATAATTTTGTGGAACAGAAAAGGAGGAAAAAAGCTGGGAGAGAAAAATGAAGGTTGACCCAATAAAATTAGAGGCCTTCTGTTAAAATTAGAGTGTGACTCTATTTCCCCTTGCGTGGCTGCGTAACTTTCTTTTTTCATTGTTGCCAAAGAAATGTCTTCACTCCTATTCAGCTGTTCCGTGCCGGGAAAGGTTAGAGGCTCATGTGAGGCTGATGATCCTGAGAGTCGGAGAAGAACTAACATTCGGCTTATTAGAGCAGTGATGTTACCCGTCGGAGACACCTGGGAAGCCTCCCGTCTCCGTTGCCTACTTAGATTCTGATTTAGTTGGTCTGAGTGTGGGGAGTTTTAAACCCCCTCCCCAAACATTTCTAATGAGCATCCACGGTTGAGAAATTGGGGGGCAAGTAGGCTAGCCTTGGGAGCCTGGGTCTCCACGGTGAAAATCCTCAGAATTTGTAAGGTAGAATGACTTGAATAACCACTCTTGTTACTTCTCTCCTACACCATTTCTTCATGGTTTGTGGATTTTTTCTTTTCTTTCTTCTCTCTCTAAAGAATCCAGGGATGCAACGAGAAAGCCAGTCAGCCTTAAAAAAGAGTCTTTCTGGGAAAAGCAGCTTTCTGGGAAACGGGCTTTCTAAACTAGGTAAGAATTTATTCTCTGAGCTGGCTGGCTGGCAAACGACGGATTAGAGACAGTGCAAGATGCATTAGAGAGGGAGAAAACACAGCACAGTGGGAAAAAATTAACTTGGAATCAAAACCCTTGGATTTGTTTCTGGCTTTGCCACTTAGCGTGTGACTGAGTCTTTTCTCTTATTAGCAGAACAAGAAAATTTGACTATTTGATCCTCGAAGTATTTTTCAGTTTAGAGAAACTAATTTTGGGGGAGAAGGGGAGGAGGTGTAATTGGAGTTGAAGGAAGCATCGCTGGGGCAGGCTCCAGTCCCTTCTTTGGCTTCTGCTGATTTGCAGAAAGCTTGGGACTCCTGCTTCTCTCAGAACTTTCTTAGTCTCAGTAGGTGCTGGAAACTCTTGGGAGGGTTTCTGGTCCCAGGTAGTAGCTGGAGTTTTTTTACTTAGTTTACGTCTCCCTGACTCTGACTTTTTTCCGGTCTGTATAGAATTTCTGCTCTTGGGTACGATTGCTTTACCACCGTGATAACCTCTCCTCTCACGGGACCTCTTCCACTGTGTCCACCTGGCTTTTCTCCGTTGTCATTCCCACTTCTGGATGCCCACACTGTCCTGCTTGACCATTTCTGGTTCTCAACAAGGTCTGGTTGACGCCAATGGGATGCTTTTCTCTGGGTCCATGGAATGGCTCAGAGGTGAGGGAGAAGCCTGGGCTGGAGAGGACGATGATGCTGTCTGAGACCCAGTGGATTTAGCTACTTCTTTGTCCTCCTCTCTCATGGGACACAGGGATGACTCAGTTAAAGAAAAACACCCCCCCCTCTTCCTAGGCCTTCTGTCCTTGATTGGGAGGAGGTTGCTCTGGGGTATTGACCTCACTTTGAACCCTGCCAGGATTGCACTCCAGAAAGCGAAGGAGAAACATTTCAGAGATTTAGAGGAAGAGAGAAGGGTAGAGATTTTCTTTACCTGGTGAAGGTGGGAAATGATTACAATCTACCTAATGATTCTGGAACATTCTTGTACATTGGAATTGGGAGGGGGGAGCCCTTTCCCCTAGTCCCTCCTGATTTAACTGGCATGGAGGGCCACTGAAATACGCTATTGGTGGGGGTGGGAGAATGTTAAGGTCTCTCCAGGTGATTCTAATGTGAGAAAATTTAGGAACAAGTGATCTGCAATTTTTTGCCTGCTGTACAAAGATAGCACATACTACAGAAATGTTCAGGGCTGCTCTGAGCAGTGGATGCAAAACATGCAGCCCGTGGACGAATGCAGAGGGCCAAATGCATGCACAGGGCGGTCAGAGATGCCAGCCTGCCTGGTGCTGAGTGGGGGAGCTTGGGGGCCTGGGAACATGCAGATTGCTCCCAGAAGGTTAACACCGCTACTAGAAAAGTAAGAGACTTAGAGAAATACTTTAAATAAGAAAAAAAAAACAAGACCCTCAAGGTGCGTAAGATCAATATGGGACTCTGCAATCTGTGTGTTAACATGCCTTCCGGGTGATGCTGGTGCCACTTAGAAGAAAAGCTTTCCTGTCCTGTTCCAGTCCAGGTGCAGGTGCAGATAAGCAAGCAGAAGCTTGCTGCGGCACCAGCCCGGGAACAGACCAAGGGGCTGTGGTGTGGCCTGAGCCTGGCTGGGCAGAAGGAAGAGTAGCAGAGCTTGGCTTTAGGGGACGGGGAAGGGTGGCGTGCCTCCCGTGGCTGCGTCCTCCACACTTGCATGCGGAAGGCCCTATCCTTTTTCTCCACGTGTATAGGGTCCGGGAGTCCTGTCTGGCCTCTCCTGTTTTCTGGGCCCCTCTACCCTACCAGGTGATGTCATTGCCACAGCTGTTAACCAGCTGGAAGGTGCAGTGTGAGTCTGAGCTCAGGAGGAAGGAGAAGATGCTGGGGGAAGCTCAGGGAGGGCATGTGGCAGTCGCCCAGGAAGTCAGCGTCGGGAGGGTTGTGGGCCGCGTTTCCGGAGCAAACTCCTCACCCTTCAGGCCACCTGCGCACCCTCCCTCTCTCTTTCCCCACCCAGAGGCTGTCCTTCTCAACGACCTGAAGTGTCCGGCAGGAGTCAGCCTAGGTGGAGCCCTGGCAAAGCTGCCAGCAGGCGGGACGGGCGGCTGTGCGTGGTGGGGAGGGGGCTGGAGAGCCCAGGTGCTGAAGAGGTGGCCAGCGTCCCTGGGTGAGTCTTGACTGTTGTTTCTCTTGCCTGTCCCATTCCATCTGGTAGAAAATAGGGAGACAAAAAGTCGTTAAAAAACATTAATTAAACGAAAACCAGTTACTCACGTAAGATACCCGATGTGTCTTTCAGTTTTTTAAAAAAGTTGTTAACTGACATGTAATTATACATATTGATGGGTACAGAGTGATATTTTAATACATGGATACAATGAGTCACGATCAATTCAGGGTAATGAGCATATCTATCAAATATTTATTCATTCTTTGTGCTGGGAACATTCAAAATCCTATCTCCTAGATGTCTGTGTGTTTCAAATGTTTTACCTACTTCCTTCACCATTGTCTTTTTTACCTAATTCTGAAAGATTCTCTGTAGTTTATTGTCTGTAGCGGAATCTGATCTTTGCTACTCCTGGTGCCATTGAAGATGATACAGTTGCATCATTTGTTTTCTTTTTGTCCTTAAAGTTGTTAGTGTTCTTTTCCTCGCTGGTCTTATGTATTCCTGTGCTCTCTTCTCTCAATTTTTAAAAAATTTCCCTGAAGGTGATGCAAGTGGTAGCTGAGTTCCCTGTGCTAGTGCGTAGGTTTCTCCCTGTGTGTTCACTACTGACCGGAGCGGGTCTGTCCCTGCCGTCCCCGTGCCCAGGAGTGAGTAATTGTCAGATATTACATGGCTCTTTTTGGCCTCTCTCTCTCTCTCTTTTTTTTTTTATTAAGAACTTAAGATGTTTAGTTGAATGAATGCAGTCAGTTAAATTGCCAGTCATTTACCAGCCTGAGAAGACTGGGGAGGAAGAGAAACATATTAATAGGAGAACTTGGTCTCCAACGTTTGCTTTTTTTTTTTTTTTTGAGACAGAGTCTCACTCTGTTGCCTGGGCTAGAGTGCTGTGGCATCATCCTAGCTCACAGCAACCTCAAACTCCTGGGCTCCAGCAATCCTCCTGCCTCAGCCTCCCGAGCAGCTGGGACTACAGGCATGCGCCACTATGCCTGGCTAATTTTTTCTATATATTTTTAGTTTTCCGATTAATTTCTTTCTATTTTTAGTGGAGACGGGGTCTCGCTCTTGCTCAGGATGGTTTCGAACTCCTGAGTTCAAACAATCTGTCCGCCTCGGCTTCCCAGAGTGCTAGGATTACAGGCATGAGCCACCGCGCCCGGTCTCCAATGTTTGTTTGGTTGTTTGAAATTGGTGTTGTGGGGCCATGTTTCTCATATTCCAGGTATACACTGTTACTAGGTCCAGCCCTACTTTACTGGTAGGAATAGGCAATGCTCTTATACTTTAGGAGAGCGTACTCCTACTTGGGAAAATCTGCTACGTCAATGATAAACAAGATTAGAAAACACCTCATTGCAGGTTTTCCATTTGGTGTGGCCAGGATGTTACTCTCAATAAGGTGACAGAACACCACGTGAGTGGTGGAACCCCACCTCTACCTGGATTCCCTTGCATTTCGAGGTACTTGTTATTTTAGTTCTTTTCTGTATCCCTTTACTACTATTGAGGAAAGAAAATCGTGGCTATGCTCCTAATGAGCCCTTCAAACTAATCTCGTCTGCATTATCTCTAAGCAAAAAGACCCACTGAGGCTGTGCCCTGCCTTGCCGGGGAGGAGTCCATGTGCCCGTGGGTGATCCGATCTGTCAAACTGATGGTCAACATCTGTTTTCATCTGTGTCCAGCCTGCCTTTCCGGACGGAAGAGCCGGAAAACGGAACACCATATTTCCTCAACTCTCTTTCAGCTGGGGTTCCAAGTATGATTTTTATTGACTCGTGTGAGATCTGGAAGAAAGAAGTGAGGTACAGGCCCTTCTTCTGGCTCTGTGGGCAAACACCACCCAAGTGCCCGATTTTGTGGCAGGTTCGGATCTGCCAAGCTCTGCAGGTGGGTTTGAGAGAACAGAGCAGTAGTTTCATTCATAGCTCAGCTCTGTAGTGTAGTTCTCAGTCATTGCTGGACACTTGGAGTTTGTTTATTAAGTTTTGTGATGACCAATCGTTTAATCATGTCGAAAAGGTGTTTCTACTTAACTAGAGTAGATGCATCATCTGCCACTGGACTTCAACCACGTAAACTTTTCCGTGAGATTTCTCCCTGTTCTTATTCTTCCTTTGTGATTTGGCTCAGCTTCTAGGAAGGATTTTGGATATCTGCTACCATACCCAGCCTTTTCTGGAAGTCTGTTAATGCTGAATTTTCAACTAATAAAATTTCAGATGTTTGTGTAGTCAGAGCTTTCTGTTTTCCTCCCATTACCATCTTTGGGAGTTTGCTTAAGAAGTAAGATCACAGTTTTTTGGATATTTCTTATCTACTCTACCATCTTCAAAGCCTTGTTATAAATCCCAGTCATTTTACTATAAACCAGAAAATACCTTCCTCATGAATCATTTTCTGTTAATGTATTTTGTGAAAGAAGGCTTAATTTTATATCTCTCTGAGCTCTCGGTCCTGTGTGTGTTTTTTCCCTTCTCCTAGTTCCACGTTGGACCTTGTTCCTTTTCTTGCTGTTCACCAATGTGCCCTCGTGGTGCTCGGGTGACGGGTGGGTTGAAGGAAAAGACTGAGTTAGAGACATGTGCTTTTCCTGTTTCCTGCGTCTGCGCCTATCAGATCTTAACCGGAACTGTGGGCGGCGCAGAAAGGAAGGCTTCCTGGAGGATGAGTATTTGGGCTGATTTTGAAGAAACTGTGGACTTCAGCCTGGCACAAAAGGGGATGGATATGAGCGCCCTAGGTAGATAGATAATATCTGACAAGTGCAAGGAATTGTCAGGGATGTGAGAAAGCATGGTGGACTCAGCAAACCATGGGCGACTCCCGGAGGCAGAGTGAGCAGGGTGGGGGGACGTAAGGAGAAGTCATGGTGGCAAAGCGAACAACAAGGTTTATGTACTTTGCTTTCCTATTTGCTTTCCTAATGCCAATAAGCTCCAGGGTCCTGCACAGCCCAGTTTTGTTTTATGGTGAGGCTGCTAAAAAAGCCCAGTCTGGTAACAACAACAAAAAATCATTAAGCAGTCCTGATCTTTACTTGCACTTCTCAAAGAACATTAAAATCCTCACTTCCTCCTACCCAATTCCTATTTTCTATTCCTCTTATTTTCTAATACCTCAAAGCTGCTTCTGTGACTCTTCACCTTCAGCCTGGACATCCAGCCCTCCTCTCTTCCCTGCTCTTGCTCCTCCTTTCTTTTCCTTTTTTTTTTTTTTTGTTTTAGACAGAGTATCGCTCTGTTTCCCTGGCTAGAGTGATTGCCGTGGCGTTAGCCTAGCTCACAGCAACCTCAAACTCCTGGGCTGAAGCGATCCTCCTGCCTCAGCCTCCTGAGTAGCTGGGACTACAGGAATGCGCCACCACACCCAGCTAATTTTTTTCTATATATTTTTAGTTGTCCAGCTAATTTCTTTCTATTTTTAGTAGAGACGGGGTCTCGCTCTTGCTCAGGCTGGTTTCGAACTCCTGAGCTCAAACAATCCTCCCGCCTCGGCCTCCCAGAGTGCTAGGATTACAGGCGTGAGCCACCGCGTCTGGCCGCCTCCTTTCTCTTCTATCTCTCTCAGTTAATGTCTTCCAAGCCTCTCCTCCTCCTCTGGTCTTTTCTTTGTCTAACTGACCTCCTGATTCTACATCCCAAAAGATCCAGAATAGGCCCAGAGGTGAACTTTCTTTAAAGAGCAGGGAAGAGAGAGAAACAGGAGCTGTGTGCACTTTGACAGATACAGAAGCCAATTAGGCTTATGAACTTGGACTTCATTCTGGATCTAGTGTCGTTCATGGAAAAATATCTACCCGGGGAGGGACAGTCAGGTTTGCATGCTAGAATGTTTACGTTCACAGAATTGCAGAGAATAAATAACATAATAATTACTTAAGTTATATAAACATAGTAAGCACTTAGCATTTATTTATTAAATTTATGTATAACTTGACTATCCTAATATAGGATAAAAGGGAACTTGTAATTATCGATAACTTTAAACAACTTAGCTAAACGTAGAAAATCAGGACCAAGGACAAATGTCTCTACAAAAACCAGTGGCATTGTGGTATCTTTGATTCAGCTTCAAACCTATTTCAGAGTTACCACCGGAGCACTGGGTAAAACAGCTATCGACCTTGGCACATTACAGCAATCGTGGTGGTCGACTTTAAAGGCGATTTCTTGGGACTATTTTTGAGAAGTTGAGGACTAAACAATAAAGTGTAAAATTTAATGTTAGAAAATGTAAGGACTGAACAGACTGATTTTAGGAACATGAATTCAATTCCTAGAACATAAGTGGTTAGCATGTCTGGTAACTGTCCTATATCTGTTTTTTTCTCCCAGATTTTTGATAGGTGTCACATAGGAGGGGGGCAAATATTTTGGTCTGGCAGAATTTTAAGGCGGATGTGTTTTATTCATTCTTGACATAAAAAACATCTCTGTAGGGCAACTGGGAATGTCTAAGTTTCGTGCTGTCTGGACATACTAATGCCATGATATCCGTGTCCACATAACCAGTTTGCTACGTGGTATGATCTTACAGCAACCAATTGAAATCTGAGAAATTTGCCAGGGATGATGACTGAGAGTATGTGGACCCATTGTTTCCTGCAGGAGATCAAGGCATCCTGATCTTCCTCCTCATCTGTAACGAGGTGCTTGGCGTAAGCTACAACCTAAAGACATCCTGGAAGAGGTGGCCCGGGTCCATCTGTGGTTTCATTATGACTCATAGGAAGTACTTGTACATAGTCAACACACAAGAAATATCAATTTCTTTTTTTTCTCAGCAAGAGACTAGTCTCCAGACACCAGACAATGTCTGCATTATCATTAGATCTGATTGCCACGATGAACATAAAACAAAAACCATTGGAATATATAAAACATCTAACACAGGAGTGGAGCTTCTCTTCCACTTTCCCATTGCTGTGGTTTTGTGATTCTACTAAGATGGAGAGGAAGAGAATTGGACAGTTTGGAAAGGCCTCGTGGAAGATGTGATACCTGAAGGGAGGATGGTTAGGTTTAGAGAGAAGGAAACACTCAGGTGAAGCAGAGAAACGGGAACAAAAGCTGAGATGTATCACAAGGAGCAGAGAGGGAGCTTGTCCTTGGTGGGTAACAGAAGAAACTCAACTAAATTAATCAAACCTGCTCTTTTTTAGAGGTCCCTGGGGATGGACAGGCTATCAGTCTATGTAGCGCAAAGTGAAGGGTGAGCAGTGTAGCTTGTGAATGATGTCAAAACTTATTCAGAAAACAATTACCTGTTTCATGTTTTATTCATTAGGTTTAATTTTTTTTTTTGCTATTTTTGTATTCCAATTCTATACCAGTTCCTCTTTTCATTGCACTATAATGTCAAAATGTATTTATTTTTATCTCTAGATCAACATTCAGTACTAACTAATGAGAAATTCCTTCAGTCTTACACATAGAGGGTATGTTTCAGAAGTATAAAAAAAAAGAAACGGCCGGGCACGGTGGCTCATGCCTGTAATCCTAGCACTCTGGGAGGCCGAGGTGGGAGGATCGCTCGAGGTCAGGAGTTTGAGACCAGCCTGAGCAAGAGTGAGACCCTGTCTCTACTAAAAATAGGAAGAAATTATCTGGACAACTAAAAATATATAGAAAAAATTAGCCGGGCATGGTGACGCATGCCTGTAGTCCCAGCTACTCAGGAGGCTGAGGCAGGAGGATCGCTTGAGTCCAGGAGTTTGAGGTTGCTGTGAGCTAGGCTGACGCCACGGCACTCTAGCCAGGGCAACAGAGTGAGACTCTGTCTCAAAAAAAAAAAAAAAAAAAAAAGTAAAAAAAATTGAAAATAAAATGTCTGGTGGTTTTTGGCCCATTCTTTGGAGAATGGAATGATTTTAAAAACAATTTTATCTGTATCTTAGAATTGCAAATGGCAAACCTTGATCTTTAAATTTAAGCGGTTTTTAAAAAGCATTTAATATGAATTCTAGATCATCAGACATGTGGCAGCAAAGGTATAATTTTCTTAAAAAATTATATTTTTAGCAGGAATATTTGCATGCAAAGCATCTTACTTTTTTCTCTGAATGTCATGCTTTTCCCAGAAACCATTACTTTCTTTTCAGTATTTTAAATTATTGTTTTCTTTCTATAGTTTATAGATAAAGGTAGGAAACTTAAACTTGAGACTGTTTAGCCATGTAGATACTGAAGTTTGTATGTCTTTCTCAATGGGGAGATCATTTGAATTGGGAATCAGTGTTGATTCAGTACAGAAACACCAAGGTTGCATTTTGCTATGTGGTGACAAAAAAATTCAGAGTGAAATTTATAAGGAAGTTGCAAAAGAAGGAAGATACCTTAAAGTTCAAACCCTCCAGAAAAAATTTAATAAAACTAGCAGTGATTTTCCACAGGTCTAATAATAGCTCTGAGTTAAGCTTTTAACTAAAAGCATTAATGTTTTCCTTTTTAAAAAATTTCACTGGCAAAATTAAATAAAATTAACTATAAAGGAAACCGTGTGAAAATTTTAAATAATCCTTTAAAATTCTATAGATGATTCTAATATCCTGCCAAGGTTGAGAAACCCTGTTTCTTTTCTTGATAGATGACCTTTTCCTTGGCTCACCTAGTCTGAATTCCTGAAAGTAAAAAATTTCTTAATTTCATATTGTCAATTTTATACATGAGACAACCTCTGTGAATTAAAAATTCTTCTAGGAAACAGGCATTCTTAGCTACTATATCCTTGAGAGTTCTATTCTGTTCTCCCAGTTTTCTGTGGTTTGCCCCACTCTTCTTATAAATCATTCTCGCTTCTTCCTACTTCCAGAATCTTCCTCACTCTATTCTGTAACTTTATCATTTTGACTACTATCATTTTTCTCACCTCAAATTGCTACTTCCCCTCCTTTTTACTCAATCTCTTGTTGACTTTTGACCTCTATTTCAACTTGAATCATCCTCTTTTGGTTAAGCACCTGTTCCTTCACAATCCGACAGGCTGCTTCTGCCCATTGGAACGATTTGAGGTGCTGTTCTAGATCATGAGGTTTTGCTCCTCCTTGGAGGAACTTCCGTTCTATTCATCCTGCCAAATCTCTACCTGCATGTAAAACGCAGTATGAATTTTGCCTCCTGATGAAAAGTAGGAAAGGTGGTTACGGACTCTGAATTCTTGGCATGATAAAAATACCAGTTGGTATTTAAAGAATCATATACATTTTCCAAAAGTTTCATGTAGGATGAACATTAAGACTTAAGTGCTTAAGAATTCTATTATACATTCTTCAGTGAATTTCGTGTAGGGCTTGGTGCTACATGCTTTTCTCTTGCCCTGTCTGGGTCACTCTGCCAGTGAATTAAAGGGACATTAAAGTTACCAAACTTCTTGTAAAGTAGAAAAAATACACATGTTCCTCAAATCCACGATTTGACAGAATTTTATGCTCAGACTGCAGTTCGGTATGGAGAAGCCAACGGTGACTTGTGAATAGCTGGCTTCCGTAAAAAGAGCTCTATGTTGTTTTCGCCTCCTGGAATGTGCTAGGGACAGATTCTACCCATCCTTTCAGGTCCGATTTAACTTCAAAATACCCTCTAAAGTCAGCAGTGCTGGATCTGCCAGACAGACACTTTAATAGGAGGATGAAGAAAGAAAACAAAAGCCGTTAGTTTTGACCAACGCCGGGAATGCACGGACACAGGTTTCACCGAACGGTGGACTGAGAGCACCGGATGAAGGCTGCTCCTCGAGCTGGTAAAGGGACCACGGAGTCCAGAGTCAGAGCTGAAGAGCATGACTCAGGTGGGCACTCCGCCTGCTCAGCTGGCATCCGGGCAAGCAGCTCCCTCCTTCCTGTAAACTGGACCAGAGCAGCTGAGAAACACCAAGCTGTGGTCCTGCCAGCCCTCTGCCTTCTGATGTGACCACCACTTGCACGAGCTGTGCTCTTGGAATGCGGACCAGGACCAGGAGCTGATCTGGGCTGAACAGGGTGTGAGGCCATGACGCGTGTGTGTGCGTATGTGTGTGCGTGTGTGTGTGCACATAACAAGAAAACAGGCTGTGTGCAGTTTCAGCTTGTCTAGTCCTTCTCTTTATACTTGAAAAACCAGTCCTAGTGCACCTCGGGTGAGAGACCTAGAGTAGTAATTCATGTTATTCATCCTCCTCCCTCTCTGTCAATATAGGTTTTTCTCACAGTCAAACAGAGGCTGTTTATTATTTTTCCCTGGACTCTGCTGCCCCATGAATGTGCCCAGCTGTGTGTCTGTCCAGTGCCTTTGGGGGCATTCTTCTCTCTTGCCCTAGAATTAAATCAGTTGTCAACTCAGTTTTCCATAACAATTTTCAGTGGTTTCTTATAAAGTTGGGCCACCAGTATTCTCACTGTTATCAAAGCAGAGGAGGAAATGCAAGTGGAATCAAGGTGTGTGTGTGTGTGTTAGTCAAATCTGAACTGGGTTGGATGTCGGGTTCTTGTTCCAGCTTCGCACTTAACAAGCTGGCGGTTGTGCAACTCTGTTTCTTCATCAGCAACATGAAGGGTGGGGCTGGAACATTTCTAGTTTCCTCCCAGCCCGATGAAAGGGAAGGATGTCTTCTCCTTAAGTTTTATTAGAGTGTTTCCCAGTATTTCCTTTAACCTCAGGTTATTAAGTATGAAATGTTCCAGTTCCTCAAGTAGTAAGTTTAGCAGTTGCTATCTCTGACACTTCACTGACATTTCTCGTTTTATTTTTGTTCAGAGGGAACATCCTCAGTCTTGCAAACACATGGTTTGGCTTGTGATTATCTTTCAAAAAAAATTTTTTTTAGAGCCATTTTTGTGAAACCATGGATAAGCCGAAAATTTGTCTTATTTTTGAATATGGAAATATTTGTGGTTTGTGGAGCCAATGCAGCACAGACAGCTTGAAATAACAATGAGGTGTTTGGGAGGGAGGTGGCTAATGAACACACAGTATGATGATGGTTTGAGAAGTTCTGCTCTGGTGATTTTCATCTTGAAAATGAGCCACGTGGGCGACCTGAGACCAAGGTGGATGATGATGAGCTGAAAGCTGTAGTGGAAGCGAATCCATCTCAACCTATGTGTGAATTAGCAGCAAGGTTTGATGTTGCTATTCCAATAATATTGGACCATTTGAAATAAATCATCAAGGTAAAGAAGCTGGATAGATCATTCTGCATGAATTAAACGAGCATCAGAAGAGAAACCATCTCAGAGTTTGCCTTTCTTTGCTCTCACAACATAACGGCAAACCATTTCTACACCGTATTGTTACATATGGTGAACAATGGATTCTTTTTGACAATCACAAGTATTTGGCACAATGGTTGGATAAAGATGAACTGCCAAAACCTAGTCCCAAACCAAATATTTATCAAAGAAAGCTAATGGTGTCTGTTTGATGGTCCAGTGCTGGTATTATCCACTACAGCTTCATGAAACCTGGTTAATAGATTACAGCGAATGTCTGCTGCAACCAATTGGACAAAATGATGAGAATGCTTGCGATTAAGCAGCCGAGATGGGTCAGCAGAGACAGGCCAGTCCTCTTGCAAGACAACGCTCGACCACGTGTTGCAAACAACACTGCTCAAACTACAGAGGCAGGACTTGGAAACTCTCTGTCACCCACCATATTCACCAGACCTTGCACCAACGGACTACCACTTCTCCCAGGCTTTGGACCACTTCTTGCAAGGAAAAATTTCAATTCTCAACAAGCTGTGGAAAATGCCTTTTGGGATTTCATCGCTGCTCACTTTCCAGACTTCTTTGCTTTGCTTGCTGGCATAAACCAGCTACCGTTAAGATGGCAAAACTGTGTCAATAGTTTAGGTGCAGTTTGCTCCTTCTGCCAGGTAGGAGAACATGGCAAGAAGGCCCTCATGATTTTGGACTTCCCAGCCTGTAGGAAGTACTGTAAGAAATACTACTTGGTCTCAAGTATTTTGTTATAGATGCATGAATGAAGGAAGCAGAGAGTGGAAGTTAATTTGAGGAGCGTGAGAAGAACTGGCCACATGTAATCTGAGTCGTATTGAGTTGGGAACATGTTACTTATCTTCAATTCACTAAATATTGGGACTTATACATCTTGTGTAGTTCCAAAGGGAAGAAAAATGGCAAGATATATTTTTGCTCAAATATAGTGATAAATAGAAAATATGCTTCTAGGAAGCAGAATTCTAACCTCCTCCCCATCTTCCCCATAAGACACCCTCATATAAGTTTTCTGGAAAAGGATTTATCAGAATTTTCATAAGATGGATGGATGGTATCATTGCAAACACTTTATCTCTAAGAGTATTCAAACAGACACAAGGCTAATTGTCAACGATATAGAAACAATTAAAATTAGAGGTTTGTACAATAGCCCTTAGAGTCTATGGAAGTAAGGATATATTGAGGGGGGTGTTTTGACAGAATAATAGTCAAGAGAAATGGTTTCTGTATTTATGCCTTATAAAATCTTACTGTGCTCTCTATAACTTTCCAAATAACATTCATTTTTCCCCAAATATATACCAAACCTTTGTGAATTAGAAGGATGAGCAGCTATCCAGGCTGAGATAACTAGTGGCTATTTATTGTGAAGATACGATTAAATTGTAGTGTGCAAAACATATAGCCAGTCCCAATAATCAAACCTCTTTCTTATTCCTGTCCTATTTCTGTCTCCTAAATTATCTGAGAATTCAGGCTAAAGAAGACTTTCAGTTGGTGCATTATTCAGGGAACTATATCTATATAGACCATACTTTAAGTAAAAAGTTGGAGACAAAATATAAACCTTATTTTCTTTTGTTATGGGCTTTTAGTGCATATTCATCGTAGCATAATATGAGATTTGAAGTTCTTTCAAGTGTTTTCACGTCCCAAGGCATTTGTGAGAATAAGCCTTTTTATGGTCTCTTTTTAAAATTGGAAAAAGGCTAGTGAGGACGTGCAAACAGAAGGATATTTGTATTCTTCCCGTAAACGCACATCGCTTTATTTCACCACTACCTGTGGAATACCACCCGCCTCTCGGCACGCTCGAGGGTGATTAAGGAACAAGGCTGATTCCAAAAACACTCGTGAAATTCTGACAGTTTACGGTCGCACATGTCTGCCTGATGGATAGCAAAACAGCAAACTTCATGAGGACGTGACTATCCAAACTGCATCTCTTTTGTTATTTTTAGAATAAGTGTTAACTGACTCTTTCTTTTCAAATTCTGCAGCATTTCCTTAGTTCAAATTTTGCACGTTTAATTTCTGATTGGCTTTGGGAGAAGTCTACATAATGGAGAAGGCAAGTCTCAGAATAGTCAGACGCTATCTTGAGGGGGTACTTCATGGGAAAAAGTTACCAAATTTGACCTAAAACTGGAACGTAAGCGACAGCACACCCAGGGAGATGCTAGCAGGAGAAAGAAGACAGAACAGAGGGCTGGAGCGTTTACTTCTCTACTCTGACACATAAGCTTGCATCTGTCCGTGGAGAAAAGTTGAGGGGGGGGGATATGATGTTAGGAGGGAACATTAATTTAGTCAGGAATGATGCAATCTGCTACTGTACACTCTCTGACTCTCTCAATTCTGTGCCTTCTGATGTGATGTTCCCTCCCAGAGCTTATATTGAGAGAAAATTTGGAAGAGCTAGAAGGTAGAAAAGTGAGAAAATTAGAGAGTCAACAGGGAAGCTCATCAGAAAAAGACAAGGTCCGAGGACGGGGAGAGGATGTAGCTATAAAGCGACACCTGTATCCAGATTTTTCTGGGCACAGGGTGGTGAAGAATATGCCATTCTTGCTCGTGAGCTTTGTCTAGGTGAGCCACTCACACTTTAGTGGGAAGAAGCAGCAGCATGAATGATTGGTCCCATCTGGGACTCATCCCTTGGGAGCTGACCTGTGTCACTTTTTGGCAGTCTCATTACTGATTATGAGTTCTTTGAATCTTTCCTTCCGAAGACAGAGTCTTTCTTGCTTTCTTTGGGCTGCTGTGACAAAATGTCATGCACTGTTTACCTTATAAACAACAGAAATTTATTCCTCCCAGTCTTGGAGGCTGGGAAGTCCACGATCAGAGTGCTGGTTAGATCTAGTGTCTGATGAGGACCCATCTCCACGTTCATAGATGACACCTTCTCGCCGTATCTTCACGGGGTGGAAGGGGCTGGCCATGTCCCCGAGGTCCCTTTTATAAGGACACTGATCCCATTGGTGAGGGCTTCACTCTCGTGACCTAACCCCCTCCCAAATACCGTCACCTTGGAGATCAGGATTTCCACATGTGAATTTTATGGAGAGATACATTCAAACGGTATCAGAGCCCTCAAGCCCGGGACGTAGACCCTATGGCAATTCTTAGGTCAGCATTTCATTCCAGCATTTTCTATGAAAATAATAAACTGCGGTCCCTGGCGTCAGTCCCTCCTGAGGTGTTAAAACTGTGCAAGAGTCTCAGAATTCACATTATTATTCAGCAGAGACGCCAGGGGGATATATAATAAATGTGGCTTATTCAGTTCATATATTTGCATCAGAAATGAACCTATTCTTAAAAATTATGACTAAAATGCAGTTTGACCTCTTTTAAACATTTTCTCACTTTCTACTTTATACTGACAAATATTCCCGGTTTTAATTCCCAGTGCTCTGAGATGTGTGACAAGTTTCCAGGAGAGCACAAAAGTCATAAATTTCCCCTTGTTGCTGTTATTTATTTTCGAGACACGCTTCATTAAACAGCTCCTGTCTTGTTACAGAAACAGCCTAATACGGTTTTGCACAACTAATGGTTTTCATCAGCATTCATCATTGAATTGTTCTCCACCTAAGAGATGGGGTTGGTATTCTAAATGTTGTCTACACTACAATGGAGAATCTCACTCCCTGAAAGGTACACGGTGATTTTTAGGAAGAAGCTGATTTCAATCAATCAATAAAATGGTTTCTGTAGAGAGTTGTGTGACGATTATACTAATGTACCATGTATGCGTTAGGAGGTTGAAGATCTATTTTCTCTGTTGCTGGTAAGCCAGAAAGAAACAACACTTTAGCATGGGCTCGCGGCGATCACAATGGGCATTTTGTAGGAAAGTACAACGAGCTGAGATCCAGAAGCATCTACAGTCTTGCTGAGCCCCTGATAGCCCTCAGTTACCTTATCAATAAAATGAAAAGACGGCTAATATTTGTTTTCTCTAATTTTACCTCATGTCTGATATTTTATGATTATCGCACAATCTACTTCCGCCACAAAACATCTGTCAAATGTTAAAAAGGGAATGAAGACGCACTCAGAAGAGATCAAACAGCATTAGGAGGAAGTCCGTCCAGTACGATGGAAAAAGACCCCAGCTGGGAATGGAAGATGTGGATTCTAGTTTTCACTCAGTGAACAACTTGCTTTGTGACCTACTCTGTAGTCCATAATGTTATTTATTTATTTTTTCTTTTTGAGACAGAGTCTCACTCTGTCGCCCGGGCTAGAGTGTGGTGGTGTCAGCCTCGCTCACAGCAACCTCAAACTCCTGGGCTCAAGCGATCCTCCTGCCTTACCCTCCCAAGTAGCTGGGACTACAGGCATGTGCCACCATGCCTGGCTAATTTTTTCTATATATTTTTAGTTGTCCAGATAATTTCTATTTTTTTATTTTAGTAGAGACGGGGTCTCTCTCTTGCTCAGGCTGGTCTTGAACTCCTGACCTTGAGCAATCCTCCCACCTCGGCCTCCCAGAGTGCTAGGATTACAGGCGTGCATAATGTTATTTTCAGTTCCAAGATTCTGTGGGTTCACCGACAAAGTAAAATTCAGATAGAAGAAAAAGGCAGGTGACTCTACCTGATCTTATCAGGAAGTAAACTCTGGACATTGGGAGATGTAGGGACACTTGCGTTTGATGAGTTTTTTTTTTTTGTTAGCACAACAAGGTAGGTATTAAAATAAATGCTTTATGGCTTTTTAGGTTACCTTGGACAAGACTTTGTTGAAGTTTGAAGAGGTGGAGAATCATCCCTCCTGCCCCACAAATCCTCTGAGTTTGGAACTAGCTGAGGAATCAGCAGTCAGGTCGGGCAGGATCTAATGATCCTCTGCTGAGGCCGGATTTGAACACGTAGCTTCAATGTTTCTTTAATAGTGGGAAATTTGAGTGTTTCTGTTTTCTCCTAAGCACATGCTTTGGGATGATCTACCAGAATAATGTAAAGAAGCCAGATTTAGAGGAACTGTCACACCCTTGCTAAAACCCAGTCGTTGAGACAGAGGAGAAGGTGCTTCTAGAAGGAATACCCTCCTGACCCAGGTGTATTTACCACCCGAAGTTTAGGATCCAGAGAAGGCCAGTAGCAACGCGAGAGGGAGGGATGCGGTACAAAGAACTGGATCTGAATCCAGAGCTCTGTAAAGATTTTTGTTAGTTCACTCTTCTCTGGGGACCCCCTAAATATTTTTCACAAGCCCACTATTCTCTAACGAAAGCCCTCTGTCCTCTGCAGATCTGATAGGGCGAGTATGGAAGGGCTGAGCTACACTCACACCATTGATAATTTCCCCAGTCATCTGTGTCTCTGCTTATTTGGAAAACACAGTGGGTGCACTGGGGAGCTGGAGGAAGTGTTATTCTAGAAGCCCTTTCTTAGAAGCATACGAATAGGGCATTGGCCATTTTCCCTAACAGATTTTCTTATCTTTCTACTTGTGGTGGCAAATATTTAGTAGAAATGTACTTTTTATTATTAACATTAAAGCTGAATATACACAAGGTAAAACTGGTGTCTCCATCAATTAGGCAGAACCTTTTTTCCCCACTTTTGGTCTTGATTTAGGGCAAACATGTTAATTCCAGCCTAAGAATTTTGTAGAAGTGTCTGCTCTTTTTCCAAACGCTCCTTGGGAGAATGAGTTAACCTAAGGTCTAATCGTGTAGGTCAAAGGGTGGTTTAGAGGCCTCGAGACCATGCTGAGATCCGTTTCACTGGGGGAGCCAACCTACTATGCTGCTAATCACTTTTGTCCTGGTTTCTTATTTACCAAAGCATGGGAATATGATATCTGATTTTATATCATTAGATCACGATCTAGTAATCTAGATTAGCTCCCTTGGGTGTAGCAGAAATCCTGGGAGCTTTGGTCGTGGTGGAAATACCGATGCCTGGATGTAGAGGTAACTTTAAAATCGTGCAGCCTAGGGAAAAAGAACAGCTCTCTTCCTCCCAAATGCCTCTTTACCTGTCTTTGTGAATATAACTCACGGATAATCTCCCTCTTCCTTCCCCTACGTACATCAGAACTAATGGGACTGGGTTTGTGTCAGAGCTGGGCAAGAACACCGAGGGCTGTTTGTGACCAGAAGATCAGGAAGACAATGGAACAGAAAGGTTTTTAGAAATCTAAAGGCTGGAAATAAAAGGCCTCGACAAAATTTAAAAGAAAAACAGGATTCGTGATAGTGAAGCAGACCGCCAATTCAAGTACCAAAATCTACGGCTGTTGCCTTTTGACAGCACTGTAAAAAATACACAGGTAGCCTTGCAGCGCGTCGATTGAATGCGAAGAAGAACCATAAAGACAGGTGCTATTTTCGCCTTGGCAGAGACAGGGGAAGTGGGAGTAGGAAGAGGACAAAGTTCTGCTTTAATTTTATCTGGAGGGGCTCCCCGACTTAGAGTCTTGGCTAGTCGTGTTATCTCGGGCAAGTCGTTTAAATACTCTACCCCAGTTTCATCATCTCTAAAGTGAGGTTAAAAAATAGTGACTATTCTAGGAACGTCCGTGTTGGCCGTGATACGGTGACGTCGGTGCAGCCACGAGAGGAAACAAGAATGAGGCTCGGACAGTAGTTTGTTATCACCGGGGCCCAGGAGGGCAGTTCCCACTTGCCACGTGGGGCCAGAGGACGGAGCAGCAGTGTCAGGAGGCAGAAGACGGACAGGAGGACAGGCCAGGCCAGAGCCCTTCGTGGGTTTTCCGTGGGAAAAGGGTGGCAGGGCAGAGCGGACAGGTTAGGACTGGCCAGTCTGAATAACTCCAGCGGGCTTTGGGCTGCAGGGTGAGCTCTAGCTGCCTGGTAACTGGGATGATGCAGGCAAGGGAGCCCTGGCGTGGTGTGTGGGAGTTAGATGAGGAGGTTGGGGCCGTAGACTCAGAACTGGTTGGTCCGTATGTGAGAACTGCTCCCAGCGGAACCCTCGCTGTCTCTCAGAATTGGCTATCTCTGTGGGGTGGTCTCTCCCGGGGTCTGTAAGGCCCTGCAACGCCAGAGTGTCGAGAATACAGAAAAGAAAATATCGTTCATATAATGGACCCTGTGACGAGTGGATGCTGGAGACAAATTCAGAATCTAAGAGAACCCAGAACGCCTTCCTTATGGGAAGGTTTAACAATTTAACACATACATCGTTCTATGACCCAAACATGCGGCGTTTCCCCCGTGTAACTGCCTGGGAGTTAGAGGGGAGCACATGGGGTACCGGGGAGCACAGCTGGGATCTGCCACATGGACCGCCCCGATCAAGTAGGCCTCACAGAGCACCCAGGAGAGTTTGGAAAGCCACTGCGGAGTTTTAAAAACTTGGTCACGGTGAGTGGCATGCTAGGATTATATAGAATAATTAAGCTGAAAAAACTTATCTGTGTACATGATTTTCAAAGCAGCTAATTAATTTGATAAAATGTTTGCAAATACATACAGCCTCAAATGGACTAGAAGTTCTTTATAGAATTTTAAACATTTTAATTGGTTTGGTTGGCATTTTTCTTATAAAGTTCAACAGGAAGGTAGATAATTCACTCCTACAATTCTTAGTTTCTTTCATCGTGTGTGCAAATGAACAAGTGTTCAGGCTGCGCATTCTGTCTGACTTTACTCCTCTCCGTCTTAGTTTTCTCATCAGTAAAATGAGGATAATAATAGTAGTAACCTAATGGGCTGTCATGATAATTAAATGGAATTATGCAAGTAGGATACTTAACTCAGTACCTGACACATAATAATCACTCAATAAATGCTTGCTATTACTAGTTTCATTTCATGTACACAGGAAGGACTTTGATCTACGTTTTTGGGATTCAGGTACAAACTATGTCTCATTAGCAGAATCAGGAAAAACCAGGAGTGACTCATGGTAGTAAGTAATTATTGGCCAAAAGAACTGCTGTAAAAGGACAAATGGATCTTCTCTATCTTCAGCAAATCTCTACGGTAACGCAGGGCATTTCTTTAAGAAAATACAACACCGATAAAAAGCTATTGGCTTTTTGTAATTCTTAAAAAACTTACCAAATTCCTTACCTTTTTTGATTAACAATGAACTTGTATTGTTAGTTTGGCAACTTAAGAATAAAGAGACTATTGTTTCACTTAGATGGAAATTATTTAAGAAAGAGATACTCTGACCGGTCACATAAGTACCAAGCATCTCTTATTTACTGGGTACTGAACTAGGTCTCTTAGGAGATGAACTGTCAATAAGAACGAATATTTACCATGAGAAAATGTATTCAAAGCAATTAGACCAGGCTCGTATTAATACTTAGAGCCCCAAAATATTAATTCTTCCTTACTCCTCCCAGGGAACTTGTAAGAGGTCTGGGGAGATAAGACACATGGAAAATAAAATTTTGTACAGCAAAGGGTTAAAAAAAAATCCTATCACTTGAGTAGTTACCTGCAGGGAACGTTCTAGAAATTCCATCGGTTAATCCTCAATAAAAGCTTCTAGGGGTGGTAGAATTTTAATGTCCCTCTGTGCCACAGGAGTTGTGAGATAATGCCTGGTAATTAGCATAAGCTTGAAGCCAAATAGCTGGAAAAACCTGTTCCAGGACATTGGAGATCAAATCATATTTCTATAAAAAGAATCTGCGGGATGTTCAGCTGACAGAACAGCAACCATAAAAGGATAGTTTAATGGATTTCAATCATTATCTAAACACAAAATCACAGAGCCAAGTTTATGTGCGTTGTTAATCATAGGCTGTGAATCTGGCAGAAGAAAATGTAACACAAGTATCAGATGAGATGCTTTTCCTTTCCTGATTTTTTAAATTATAACATTTGATTTTTGAGAATCACTAAC
This sequence comes from Avahi laniger, assembly GCA_963575035.1. Taxonomy (NCBI): domain Eukaryota; kingdom Metazoa; phylum Chordata; class Mammalia; order Primates; family Indriidae; genus Avahi; species Avahi laniger. The sequence continues at coordinate 1,275 of CAUYSK010067823.1, read as the reverse complement.
AAAGATTACTTGGAATAACCCCTCTAAGGGAAGTCCATGTTCTTGTAAGAGAAATAAAATTGTGCTGTAGAGGAAGAGTGATTTACAAAAATACTGAAGTCCTTGCCTTTGCTAATATTTAAATTCTAGAAGAAATGTCCCAGTCCAGGGATTCTTGTCATATATTTGTGTTGGGATGTGTGTGGGTTTTAAATCAGTAGTTACTTTTTCAATTATAAATAATACTAATCACGCAGTTGTTTCCTAAACTATTTTAAATCAGCTAATCTTTGAAAATATTGAAAAAATTATATATCTTGCAGACAAGAAAATTTCAAGAGAATAAGGGTATTAAAGTAGATTGTTGTAAAATAAAATCAATAGCTTCCTGATATCACATGTTCTTGTATAGAAAACATAAAGAGAAAGTATTCCATTTACAATTAAAGAACATCTAGAAAAATAGTCTTAAGAAACATTCAGGAACTGGATGAATAAAATTATAACATTCTACATGATACTTTGACAGATTTGAGCACATGGCGAAAGATTTGAATAAATGGAAAGACATAACTTAGAAAAACTAGTCTTTTTTTGTTAAAAAGGTCAACTCCGTTTAAATTTACTCTCTCTGCATTTGCAATATCAATCAAAATTCCCATTTGTTATGGAGAAGGTGGTGAGGAACTTGACAAAATGATTCTAAATTTCACTTTGAAAAATAAGCATTCAAGAACAGCTAGAAGAATTCTGAAAAAAACATTATGAAGGAACATTGCCTTGCCAGATGTTAAAATGTATCATAAAATTGCTGAAATTAAAACACTGGTGCTGGCTGAGAAGTAGATGGTTAGGAAACAAAATGTTGCCAGGCGCAGTGACTCACGCCTGTGATCCTAGCTCTCTGGGAGGCCGAGGCGGGCGGATTGTTTGAGCTCAGGAGTTCGAGACCAGCCTGAGCAAGAGCAAGACCCCATCTCTACTAAAAATAGAAAGAAATTAATTGGAGAACTAAAAATATATAGAAAAAATTAGCCAGGCATGGTGGTGCATGCCTGTGGTCCCAGCTACTCGGGAGGCTGAGGCAGGAGGATTGCTGGAGCCCAGGAGTTTGAGGTTGCTGTGAGCTAGGCTGATGCCACGGCACTCTAGCCTGGGCAACACAGTGAGACTCTGTCTCAAAAAAAAAAAAAGAAACAAAATGTCCAGTCTCAGGCCCAACTATGTTTAGGGATTTAGCATATGAAAAATCAGCATTTTTGAATCAATGGGGAAAAATGTATTGGTGAATAAATG
>CAUYSK010067822.1:0-55478 GCA_963575035.1 Avahi laniger | reverse complement strand
TTCTTGGGATACCTCACTTAGTAGAATGCATTCCAGCTCTATCCAGGAATATACAAGAGGTGCTATATCCCCATTGTTTCTTAAAGCTGAATAGTATTCCATGGTATACATATACCACATTTTGTTAATCCACTCATGTATTGATGGACACTTGGGTTGTTTCCACATCTTTGCAATTGTGAATTGTGATGCTGTAAACATATGGGTGCAGGTGTCTTTCTTAAACAGTATCATTTGCTCTTTTGTGTAGATGCCCAGTAATGGGATTGCTGGATCGAATGATACTTCTACTTGTATGTCTTTAAGGTATCTCCATATTGCTTTCCACAGAGGTTGCACTAGTTTGCAATCCCACCAACAGTGCATGAGTATTCCTATCTCTCCGCATCCACGCCAGCATCTATTGATTTGAGACTTTTTGATAAAGGCCAGTCTCACTGGAGATAAGTGATATCTCATTGTGGTTTTAATTTGCATTTCCCTGATGATTAGAGATGTTGAGCATTTTTTCATATGTTTTTGGGCCATTATTCCGTCTTCTTTTGAAAAGTTTCTGTTCATGTCCTTTGCCCACTTTTTGATAGGGTCGTTTCTTAACAGCCATGCTTGTTCAATGCGCACTGAGTTAACAGTTTAAAACAAAGAGTAGTATTTTTTCCTGCTTGTGACTTTATAATGCTCATTTGTTAGAAATGTAGAGACCACTGTCCATGTAGATGATTGGTATTAGCATTCTGGCATACTGCCACCTTCTAGACTTATACAAGCATGAGACACAGGCACACCCACATTTACTAAAGAAAAAACTAAACAAACAAACAAAACTAATGGCATTAACCTATATTTCCTGTATTATAACCTGGTATTTATTAAATTGAACAAATCATAGACATATTCTTGTGTCAAAAGGAGAATAAGTAATTAATGGGTATAATATAGTATTCTGCTATTTGAATATACCACAATTTAAACAGTATCTCCATGAGGAAGTAGAATCTCTTCTATTTCTCATTATTATAAACAATAATTCATGCTTACTGTATTGATAATTATGTGAACAAGGAAATATTTTAAAATCCAGGTAGGTATAAACATAAATTATCTTACCTGAGTTCTTAAGTTTTTCTGAATGTTCTATTCTAAAGTTTTGTTGATGCTACGATGGTGAGGAAGGAACATCACACTGAGTGTGACTCAGTAATTTGGGTTTTATGATGATCATATAACTGGATGATCTACCTGACAATCCTAGAACATTGTGGAATGACGTTCTATTGGAGGGCAAAGATTTTTTGTCAGTTCTGTGCTTATTTTAAGGGAACATAGGAGCTGCCAAACTTTACTTAATAAAATATCAGCTTTGTCAATCACGTTAACCACTTAAGAAAAAGGGAAGTTAAGTGGAGAATTAGAACAAAGATCACTGATGAATAATAATGCGGATGTCTGAATATCCAATGTGTCTTCTCTCATAAGGGCCACTTAAAAGGTACATTTAGTGCATCTCTCTTTCTAAGTGCTTATGGCCTGATGCCTTTGAACTGTAATAGTTCAGCTAATTCTCCTTTGGAAAGGAAATCAAGTGACCAGTGTGATGGCAACTTAAGATTCCCATCAAATGCAGAAAAAGAATAAATAAAAACCACATACTTTTCTATCTCAATTGGGATGTGATAGTCTCGTAAACATAATCATAGCATGTTCTTTCTTTATCATTGTTTTTCAGATGTAAAAATGTGCACTCGTTTTACATTTAAAGACGAGCAGCTGACCTCTCTTTTCAGCTCTAGCAGCATCTTATTTTGCAGATAATCTGCTTCATTAATGAAAATCAGAAGCAGCTTGGAGTATTTCGTGCATAATTAATTATCTCGGCAAGAAGATTTATGAGTGTAATTTTTCTCAATTGCTCCAATCAGGCATAAGTGAGACAAACAAATATATTAAAACTAAGTTATTCATGGTTTCTTTATACAAGACAGTGTCAAGGATGCCTAGGAGAGTTAAGATATGAGGGCAGACAATCTCTTTTTACTATCCAGATCACATATACTTATAAGATACACATCTTTGTGGGGGAGGGGAAGATAATAGAATTCACATTTGGAAGGTTTTGTAGTTTTATAATTTGAGTACAGTGTATATCATAATAATGCAGTATATTCCTTGTCCATAGACAATTAAAATGACATCAGAAATGACATATATAAGCATAGCTCTGAGCACCAGTCTCGTGCCTGGTAGTCATCTATAAAACTGGATGTGTGTAAACAGACACATGCATGTGTATTTTTTGTATATAATGCCACCTTCTAACTAGGATTTAGAGCTTGGATGTTTGATCCACTTAAATTAATATGAGATAACATACAAAGTGGTAAGGGTTTAGAAAAAAAATCTTTCTTTGAATGTAGCTTTCAAACATTGGCTGGTATAAGACCAAAATAAGGGGTGAATTATCGTGGTGATACTGGTATCCAGTAGTTTGGTCCAGTAACAAATATAAATGACATCTACCCACTCGTAGATTAAAATTTATCGCAGAATTTCATTTTAGCACACAGGCTCTAGGCTCTCTCTAGGATTCTCTTTAAGGCATGCCAGCAGTAAATGCAAAGTGTTTTACAGTGTTTGTAGAAGAAGCATGTGATTTTGAAAGTAATAGAGACCTTTCCTAATTGGAATACATGCTGATCACTATTGCTTTCAATGGCATTATAGGCCAATGGTAGTAACAGGGACTCTGGTGCAGGTGGCATGGGAATCAATTTATTAGCCGTGTGACTTTGGGGCAGTTACTTAGCCTTGGTTCCTTAGTTTCCCTTTTTGTAAAATGAGGATAATAATATATGCCTATACATTTGTTATCAAAATAAATAAGATTATATATTTTAAAATACTTAGAGCACAGCTTGGCTCCAATAATGTTCAAATAAATGTTCACCATATCACTACATATTTTGGTGGTCACTTTCTAAGCTTTACTGAATAATCCCTGGCATACAAAATCTTACATACTGGCTGGATCCCACACCAATTCTCTAAACCACTAAATAATCTTAGCTTTCTAAAATGTGAGGAGGAATAAATGTCATTTCATGGCTTGGTATCCAGCTTCATTTACTCAAAAAGTCAGCTTTATCTGCAAGATCAAGTTAAAAATCAATTTTCCCCTCCTCTATCCTTTAACTATTTCTTTAGCTCATTTATACTTGTTATAGTCAATCACATTTTCATTGAATTTGGTTTGACACTTCTGTATACTGTTCAACTGAACTGATGGTTTAACAGTGCTTTGGGGGCTTTACTTAAGCCCCCAAATCAGTTGGTAAGAGGGATGTGGGATACATTCTGTGATCAAATTCATTCTCAAAAGCGATTGTGTGTGTGTGTGCGCACATGTGTGTACACACTTGCTCTCTGAGAAGGATCTATGTTACTCCCAACACTCACACCCATTGTGTGACAAATTAGCTGTTGCCACCTGAGGTATGTGCTAAGTCCTGGGGCTGCCTGTGTGTCTCCTTCCACCTCTCTGAGCTCTTTTTCTTCTTCCCTGCCCCTGGTGCTGGAGATTGTTGGATTTCCTTTTCTCCTCAGCACTGCTACCATCCCAAGCTGGCCAGGAGTGGGACTCATTCTCTACTATTCCCTCATTCTCATGGTCCTCAAAGACTAGCCAAAAGGCCCAATTAATTGTAATGCATTTTTATAGGGAGACTCACAAGCAAGCAAAATAAATGGCTTACTTTAAAAGAATTTAAACATCCTTTAAAATTTAGCAGCCATTTATCCTGTCAATATGATAGTTTCGGATTTATTTTGTTCAACAATCAGGGCTGCACATTGCCAAGACACTGGGTGGAGCTCTGTTTCCTTTCTTGAAAAAAAGACTTCCTGCCACTGCTGGGGGAATTCCCCCCAATGAGTCAGAGGTAATGCTGAAACTAAAATTTAGATCCAGAGACTTCCACCGTACTGATTTTATCCATTAGACTATACAACTTTCTGCCATTAAGTAGTTGGAAGTAAAGAGTCTACCTAAACACAAATGAGAGTTGACAGCAATGTTGAAAATGGAAGTCCTTATGCTATTTTTCTTGAAATGTAGATGCAAGAAGAGACAGTGTATGTTAACATAAGTCACAAAAATTAAATGCATAAAATTATAATACTAGACAGGGAGAAAGATTATATGTGAAGCTGTTTATAAAGTAACAAATTTTGCCTCATGACAATATATATTAGCTTTCCTACTGCCCCTCAACAGAGAATCCTGGGATTCGAAAATTTCTGGAGGAGACACTAATACCTTCCAGTTGACTCCAGTAATTCACAAAGGGCTCCCAAATAATACAAAAGAAAATTGTGAACATTTTCTTCCTAGAATCTCTGAGACTAAGTCCAAATAATAACAGGTCAATAACTAGATCAGTTCCAGAATACATCTCAAAATAGAAACTCGATCCATGTGTTTAGTAGTAATTATTCTTTCTTCCCCTACTCAAGTCCTCAGGTATTAATACAAACATCAGCAATATGGCTTTAGAATCTTTTTTGATATACATTATCACCTAATGGATCCAATGGATATTCAAAGTCTGGTTATTGCTTAGTTAAGTACAGAGCATATTTGACTAGATTGCCTGACACAAAATAAAGACAACTGGTTTCCCTACATATAAAAGAAAACAAAAACCTTGTGGAAGCATGCCTTCAACATCAAAGTAGACAATAGAACTGTCACCTGTGGCCATCAACTATAACTGAAAACATTTCTGTATATATGTGTGTTTCAGTAATTGGAAGAGAGTCTGTCAAAAAGTCTTGGGTTAAAGAAGATAAATAACTGAAGTCTTTTTTTCTACTTTATCAGTTTTTTGTCTCTAATGGTAACTGGTTGTTCAGCAAGAGCTATTGTGCACGTGGGAAAGAAAATGAAAGTCATTTGTTGCGATTTTCATCTACCCTTAAGCATTTCTGTTAAGGTGGTTTGAATTGCTTATTGCTAGCTTGCCTTCTACAGCATGTCTTTAAATAAAGATGAAAAAACAAGATCCAATCTCAGATTGTAGAACAAATTGTAGACAAAGAAACTGCAGTGGTTTATGGCATCTGATGCATGGCTTTGGGCTGGGGCAGCAGTTCACCTTCCCGCTACCTGACTTATTTATCCTTGACCATCACAGAACATTTTCTGCTGCTTGTGTTCCCCATCTCTCAGTCCTGTTTTTGTCACATATTGTTTGGGAACAGGAATTTTCGGTCTGTACTTGTTGTCACCTCTGTCCACAGCTGGCCGCCTCCTCTCGGGCCCCTCCCGCACATCCGTTCTCCTCTCTAATGCAATATTTCCATTGTCTCATCCACTGTGTGATTGTACACAGGACCTATTTCCATGTTAGGATTAGGTTCTATAACCACAGCCCTACATTTTGATCTTCATTTTTTTTTTCCAGTTTCAGGGTATTATGAGGCTACAAACATTATGGTTACATTTTATGTCTTTACCTCACCCAAGCGAGGGTTAGAGGCATGCCCTTCCCCCCTACAGTGCTCCCCGTGTCCTTTAGCTGCAGGTTTACCCCCCCATCCCCCTAATCCCTAGAGAGTATTACTGCCATGTGAGCACCCTAGTGTTCATCAGTTAGTACCAATTTGATGGCGAGTACAAGTGGAGCCCATTCTTCTGATCTTGTGATACCTCGCTTTGGATAATGGTAGTTTAAAGAACTTTCATAATCACAGCCTAGTAAGAGCCACTTCTCTTCTCCAGAATCCTTTGTTTCTGCAGATGGCTATGATGGAGAAATAAAAATACTGGATAGAAAAGCATAAATTCTGATGGTGGCATTTCTGGCCCCACACTCATTGATTGCATGAACTTAGGCAAGTTACCTTGCCTGTCTGGGTCTCAGTTTCCTCCTCTGTTGAAAACACAAATATCTCCATCGTCGAAAGTGTGTAAAGATCAGTTGAGGTAATGTCATAACCCACCTAGAGTTATACCTTCCTGCTTGCCTACCAGTAGGGGTTTGAGGTGGGGGTGGGATGTCCAACAAGCAAAAGCTAGTTTTTCCTTGTCCGAGACTAAATATCTTCAATAGTTCTCTCTTCCAACCTTCCCATTTTCTGGTACATTCCTGTACCAGCTGTCCTCCCTGCATCTTCAGTTCCCTATGTCTGCCAAGGAATGTGTAAGTCTCATCTGATTAAAAAGGAAAAAAAGGTGGAGAGAGACCCCTTTATTACCTCTGCTTTCCCCAAAGCCATCATCATTTACTTAGCCAATAAATTAAGCCAATGCAATTCTTCAAAGTGTCATTAGTTCCATTTCCTCACTCCCCTGTTCAGTGGCCCATAAATACTTCCTAACTGGTATATTTCATTCCACTGGTCTCCTGACTCCACTATTTTAAAATGCCCTTAGTTAAAACTCAGCCCTGAAATCTACATTTAACAAATAAAGATACTCTGAATACCCTTGAATTGCAGAACCACCCAGTAATAGCATAACACAACTCACATATGTGATTTTGAATTTTATAGTAGCCACATTAAAAAAGTAAAAAAGAAATATTTAAAAAGTAAAAAGCCACATAGAAGTGAAAAGCAACAATATTTTTTATTTAACCCAACACATCTTAAATATTATTTTAATAGGTAATCAATACTAACATTCTTAATGAGATATTTTCATTATTTTTATGCTAAGTCAATGAAATCTGCTGTGTATTTTACATATAGAGCACATCTCAGTTTGGACTAGTCACATTCCTAGTACTAGATAGGCATGTGTGGTGAGTGGCTACCATATTGAACAGAGCAGGTCTGCACCATTTTTGGTGTAAGTTCTCCTGTCATTCCTTTTTAATTTCAAGGCAGCTCTTGGTGTTCATTGAACATCCCTGATTACTCCTTCTTTGCTGACTTTCCTTTCTCTCTAATTTGTCACTCTATGAAAGGTGCTACTTTCAGCCCTCCCCCTGCCCCAGCAAAACGATCTCTTTCACTCCTTCTGTGCGTTAATTCTACCTCCTGTAGGCACTGAGTGCCTAGCGTGTCATGCCAAATCCATGATATGACCACGAACACATTGCTTCAGTCAGGCCAAAAGGTAGAAACTGGAAAGAGAGATCAAAAGTCTTCTAATTTTCCCCTTTAATCCATCTCGTTGCCCAGAACCAATTTCCAGTGCATACTTGGAATGCTTTTTGTTCTTCCTTCCTTTCCTCATCCCCTCAACCCATGGCTCATGTCTTCATACTTTTGCAGCGGCTACATTCTACAGAAATGTCTTGATGCATCATTTACTGTACTTATCACTCAGGCTTTTGGACAGCAGCTGATATAATTTAAAAGCTTATAAAAAGTGCACTTGGAATATCTATGCAGCTGTCTGCGGTGGCTACTCGAAGGACACAATGACTGATTTACTGGGTGACAGAACATTATGGTTGACATGCTTTTCGTTATTTAGGGTGTCTTATTTTAGCATCAGAAGGACTCAGAGCCCATTTTGTGTACACCCCACAGCACACATGGCAAATGTGATCTAAAAGGCTGCTCATGTGTGTGAATACCTCATAATGAGATATAACACACTCATGATGATGTACTTACTTCTGAGTTTTGTGCCAACTTGTTTTTATGTTTCTTTTCAGAGTGCATTTGGTAGTAAGAATGTGTAGCTGTAGAAAGACAACATGCTTTAGCAGGCAGGTATGTGAGCAGGATATATTGAACATTACCATCGTTCTCTAACTACATTCTCTTAAAGGGAATAGTACCGCCTTACAGGAATAGTATCCTTCGGGAGTTGAGATAGTATTTGCCAAATCTAGGGATGAGGTCAGTAGATACTGTTTAAAAATCAAAACAACTCACTCTTTCCTGACTTTCATCATTGCTGGCATGTGTTAGATGACAAATCTTTGACTCATGAAGTTTAATAGGATTATCTGAGGGTTCAAGCTTCTCACCTGTTTTTAGAGATTAGTGAACACCTGTTTGTACCCATTTTTCATCCACTCAGATTCTATATTAACTGTCTTCATTAAAGCATTCTTGAAATTTCTAGGTCCCTCCCACTTTAGCTAAGAATAAGTAAAACTCACTCTCACTACTTAAAAAATAAATATCTCTGAAAGTTAGTTTTATTCATGATCCACTTTACTTTGAGGAAACCCTCACATCATTCCTCTAGCTGAGTTTTTATAGGGCTGACTGCATTTTTGTGAAAAATTATTTTATAATTTATTTAAAATTTATTTTATAATTTCAAAATAATTTTATGAATAAATTTTATAGCTCTTGATAAAATACTCTTTGTGTGTTCTAATGTGCACATTGTGCATATCCTGTAGCTCTAATTGGGATACCAGAAAAACAGACTGTCTTCAAGTAATTGTAAATACATCAGCATAATGCTTTACATATGGGGACTGGCTAGATAATGTGTATGTTATGCATAGATCACCAAATATTCTGAAAAAAAATGAGGGTTACTTCACATGAAAACTGCTATGGGGTCACCAATATTCTTTTCTTTGCACCCACAATAGGCTAAGATGCTGGTTAACATAAATTTCCAATTAGCAGAGAGCTGGAGAAATTGTCCCACCCCCCATATTACTGCCTATTCTATGCTAGAAAATGCTAAAAGTTGGTGCAGACCTTTTGGTCTCATAGTCAGCTTTGTGTTAGCAGGTCTATAATGGTCCTGGGGTGTCTGATTCTAGGTGAGCCTCTCACTCTGACATATGTATGTGGTGTATGCACATTTATTGTGGGAAACTTCAGATCTAACCTAGCTTTTTCCTTGGCCATCTTGAGGCTGTTGCAGGCAAGACAACCTGGCTAGAGAAAAACATAGTATCAGGCTTGGGATATGGCCCATTATTGTGAATGGGCTGCCAGTATTATTTTTTCAGGTTTGAAGTCATTCCCGCTGATGACTGTGAGACTTTAGGTTACTCAAGAGGGGTAGCAGGGAATAGGGAAAAGAGCATGGACTTTGAGATCTTGTAGACTTGTGGACAAATCCTGTCTCTGCTACTTACTACACAGCCCTGGATAAGCTGCTTAACCTCTCAAAAACTCAGTTACCTCACCTCGACAATGATGATATCATACATACCTACTATAAAATTGTGACATAGAGATGTGGCCTCCAAATCAACTAGCAAACTGTCTAGTTTGTAGCAGTCTCTTAAGAATCAGTGGCTATGATGAGATCATATGGCTAACTCTGTACAGGATCTGAGAGTAAAAATCCAAGTCTCCTTTAATTGGGATAAGGAATCTGCATCCAGGGGGCCCATGTCAAGTTATGGCATCATTTTAAAATGTACGAGCTTCTTTCAAGTTTTTTGCTATTTGTTGTTTTAGCACTGTATATGACATGTATAGTAAACCAAGTCTACATGAATGTCAGCCACGCCCTTAGCCATTTGTAATGTCAATGGAATTTTAATAACCGTTCCATTTATTTTCTGGATATAGATTTCCCACGATTGCAGCAAACTAAGTATTTTCGCATTGTCTTTTTTGTAGCAGAAAATATAATTCGACAGATGCTATTTAATATCTTCATATGTGTTTATGTAACTATACTCAGATTCATATTCGTATTCAGGAAAGAATTCATATTTTAAAAGAATGTATGATTTATGGACTGTATGGGAATCTATTTTGGTTCTTTGCTAGGAGATTTTGAATTCTTCATGCCATGTAATCTACTGAACTGACAAGTCATTTTCATGCTTTTCTGGAATTATTTGGTTTTTTTCTCTTAAGCACGTAAAGGTTCAAATGAAGAAAAATAAACTTGATCATTTTAATATAATCCATGAGATTAGTTTATATAAAGAGAAATTCATTTTAAGTTTTGAAAGGTTGGGAAATTATTTCTGAATTTTTACTCACTTCTGATTATTTGAATTTTGATCTTTCTTTATTACTTCTTACCTAGGTTACTTGCTGGTTCCAGAAAACCATCAGAGATTTACAGGAACAAAGTCTAGGTTCATCTCTTTCAGACAACGAGGAGCTAATTCGCAAGCATGAGGAACTGATAATAAAAGCAAAGGTAAGAGACATATTAAACACATTAAAATATAATTGAAAAATACATGAACTTCTCTTGAATATGGTTCTGTGGATAATTTAGAGGAGAACTAAAAAACTGTTTTTGAATAATCTACTATTTACATAGTAAAGATCTGGATCACATTAGCAAATACCACTATGCATTCATTGAACTTCTAGAATAATAATAAACAAAACAATGGCTTCTACAACAATAACTATATATTTTTTGAATAGTTACTACGTACCAGGCACTGTACTAAGGTATGTGAGAGGCATTATCTAAATTATCATAAACCCTTAAGGGTAGGTATTATTTTCCCCATTTTATGGATCAAATCACAGAGGCTTAGAGATTCAAAGTAACTTGACCAATGTAATAGATCTTGTTAGTGGCAGAATTGAAATTCGATTCTAGGTTTTGTCTAATTCCAGGGCTCAAGCTCTTAAACATTATACTTTGTTAGCTTTCTAAAAAATTTTATTTCTACACTGAGGGCTTGCTACACTTTTATGATTTCCAGGTATAGTTTGATTGCTGTTCCCATTCACATTTCCCTAGTTCCTTAACTTGCTTCAAATATATCTCTGTTTGGTAATAAGTAATAGCTGTCAGCCAGGCAACCACTTGCAGGTATGTGGAATATGTAAAAATGGAACCATGAAGTGCTGAAAGCAAAATGAGCAAAGCAGCCATGTGGCAATTGCTCCTCTCCCTGTTGTGTCTTGTTATTTGGAAATCTATGCATTTACACATGTGGTCTATAAGTACTTTGCAAAAGTTTTTCAGGTACTCCATATTGATCTGCAAGAAAACAAATGTCTATCATAGCAGATTGAGTGGGAATAGTGAATAATTACTATCAAGATTTAGAGAAATTTATATTATTAATATCTTGGGTGGTTGATATTTGTAGGTAGAGCTAAGTCATAAAGCTCTGGAAAACAATGGGCCAAAGCTACTAGACAATGATTGAAAATATGGAAGACAGTATGTACATGTCTGAGAGGACAGCAGGTAGAGGATAGGGGTGAAGGAAGTAGATTGCATTTATTTAGACTTAAATCTCCTCATAGGGATCATGACACTTTGTTTTGTTTTAGTTTAATTTCTTGCTTCTGTTTGAACACTGCAGTGTATTGTAGATATTCAAAGTGTTTGGTTTGAATATTTGCTTGATAAAAGGTGCAGTTACAGAAGACTGTTGACTGGTAATGACTGATCATTTTTTGAGTTCTTTAAAATTTTTCAGCATTTGATTTATATGTTTAGGAAGTTAAAAGCTATTAACATGCCCTGCAATAGTGGTACATCTGTTACAATTGATGGACCTACGCTGACATATTATTATCACCTGAAGTCCATAGTTTACATGAGGGTTCGCTCTTGGAATTGTACATTCTATGGATTTGTATCAATGTATAATGACATGCATCCATCATTATAGAATCATAAGACTGTTTTCACTGCCATAAGAACCCTCTGTTCTCTGCCTATTCATTGCTCCTTCCCCAGACCCTAGCAACCACTGATCTTTTAACTGTCTCCATAGTTTTGCCTTTTCCACAGTGTCATATCAGTTAGAATCATACAGTATGGAACCTATTCAGATTGGCATTTTTCACTTCGTCATATGCATTCAAGTTTCCTCTGTGTCTTTTCATGGCTTGATAGTTCATTTCTGTTTAGAGCTAAATAATATTCCATTGTCTGGATGTACCACAGTTTATTTATTCATTCACCTACTGAAAGATATCTTGGTTGCTTCTAAATTTTGACAATTATGAATAAAGTTATTATTAATATTCATGTACAAGTTTCTGTGTGTACATAATTTTCCAGCTCATTTGGGTAAATACCAAGGAGCATGATTGCTGGATTGTATGGTAAGAGTATATTTAGTTTTGTTAGAAATCGCAAATTGTCTTCCAAAGTGGCTGTACCATTTTGCAGCATTTTCCACTAGCAATGAATGGGATTCCTGTTGTTCCACATTATTGCCAGCGTTTTGTTTGGTCAATGTTCTGGATTTTGGCCATTTAATAGTTGTGTGGTGGTATCTCGTTGCTTTAATTTGTATTTCCTTAATTATATATGATGTGGAACATCTTTTACATGCTTAGTTGTCTGTATATTTTCTTTGGTGACATGTCTATTAGTCTTTGGCTCATTTTTTAATCAAGTTGTTTGTTTTCTTATTGTTGAGTAGAAATAAATTTTTAATAACATTTTATTATATAAAGTACATGATAGAAAATTTCAAAATTATAAGGAAAATAATTTTCACTCCTTCAACCCAAAGATAATCATTATTAATATTTTGCACATTCCCTTTCAGTCTTTTCACATACAACCCTAGAAATACACAGCATTAGAGTCATGCTTTTGTCCCCATTTAAAGTTTATCAGAAGTATTTCCTAAAGTAACCTAATATCCTTTAGCTGAAAAATATTCTATTATATGGATGAAATCAAATTACAATATTACATACTTTATTATTTAAGCAATATGAATATCCAAGCAAAGATTGTAAAAAGGGTTCTAATTCCTGATAAACATCATTATGTTTCAGACAAGTCTAATGTCTTTCTTTATGTATACATTATTCATATATTAAATTTTTGGTCTGTCTAGTGCATTAATGTTCTGGGAGCAATGCAATACCTGGAAGTTAACTGCAATGCTATAATGGGTTGTGCTTACATGGAGGAAAATAGGATCAGATCCCTGTGTCACTCTCTATGTAAATATGGGTACACTTGATCTCTCTGAGCCTCACTTTCCTCACCCATAAAGAGAAGCCTTGAAAATTCAATTAGAAAATATTTGTGAAAGCACCGCATTTTGGTAGTGTCTCCCAAAATGTTTTCTTTCCCATCTGTAGTGTAAACTTTCAAATAGTTTTCATCAGTGGCTTTTCAACAATATCATTTCTTCTTCTTAGAAAAGAAATTCAATTTTATATGTCCTTAAATAGTAAGTAGCATATTACATTTTGGACTTTTGTTTGGGTGTGCGTATGAAGAGAGGAATGGGGAACATTCCTTTCAAAGAAGATTTAACATAGAAACAAGGAATCAAGCTGGGGACTCATTAGTGAAACTCAAATAAATAATCTGGTAACACAGAGAAAGCAGGTGTTTCGGCTATCCACAGTTAAATTGAACAGCAGGGAGCTGGTGTGCATGGCTTGTTAGTCTATTCAGTAAGTTCTTTCTAAATAAACTTTGAAAATGTCTCTATCGTTTCTTACTGGAATAAGTTCAAAATAAAAAATACAACAACTTTCAAAACTCTTACTACATGTGATACTTGATTCAGAATGTGTTGAAATGATTGAACTAAAAGTTTTTTTAATATAATCTTTGACTATGGGTAATTGTTTAAAATTATACTTTATTGAATATGAAAAATTATTTTTATTTTATATATGTAACAGATAAAGAAATAGCAGACATAGATGATTATAAATCATCCTTTGGTAAGAATCTTAAACACTCTTAAATTGTATTATACATAAACTTGTTGCCCCAAGGCTTGAATTTAACCTCTGAAGCCCAGAATTAGTTGTAGGATATATTAAAACAATATGTGAACAAATACTTGCTTATTAACTCCTCTGAGGAGCCATAATCATTAATTTTCTTTCACATCAGAAATAATTTTTATAGAACTGCTTTCAGGAACCAACCTGTACTTCTATAGCTTCAACCTTTGGTTCAGTTCTGGTCCTTTGTAGTTGGTGCTATAGGGGAGTGTTTGGATTAGTGCTTCTCAGCTCAGGCTTCACGTTAGAGTCATCTGAGGGGCATTGAAAAAATACTAGTCTAGATCTCATTCCCAGAGTTTCTATGTAGTCCTTGGTGAGTGTCATGCTTTTTTAAAAAAATTATTGTCAGTCTTGAACTAGGAAGAAATAGAACTCCTCATCAGACCAATAACAAGACCTTAAATCAGTAATGAATAATCTCCCCACGAAAAAAAGCCCATGGCCAGATGGATTCATAACTGAATTCTACCAAACATACAAAGAAGAACTAATATCAATTTTCCCAAAACTGTTCAAAACAATCAAGGAGGAAGGAATTCTCCCTAACTCATTCTACAAAGCCAGTATCACCCTTATGTCCAAACTAGACAAAGACACAACAAAAAAAGAAAACTACAGATCGATATCCCTAATGAACATAGAGGTAAAAATCCTCAACAAAATACTAGAAAATCATATCCAATAGCAATCAAAAGAATAATTCACCATGATCAAGTGGGTTTTATACCAGGGATGCAAGAATGGTTCAGCATATGCAAATCAATAAATGTGATACATCACAAAACAAAATTAAGGATAAAAACTATATAATCATGTCAATAGACACAAAAAAAGCATTCAGCAAAATTCAGCATCACTTTATGATAAAAACCCTGAACAAACTAGGCATAGAAGGAACATACATTAAAACAATAAAGGCTGCATACAACAAACCGACAGCCAACATGGTACTTAATTTGAAAAAGTTGAAAGCATTCTCCCCTAAGAACTGGAACAAGACAAGGATCCCCACTTTCACCACTCTTATTCAATGTAGTATTGGAAGTTCTTGCCAGAGCAATCTGACAAGAGAAAAAAATAAAAGGCATCTATGTTGGAAAAGAGAAAGTCAAATTATTCCTGTTCACTGATGATATAACCTTATATCTAGAAAACCCTAAAGACTCCACCAAAAAACTTTTAGATTTGATAAATGAACTTAGTAAAGTTTCAGGATACAAAATCAATGTACAGAAATCAGTAGCATTTCTATACACCAAAAATGATCTGGCTGAGAACTAAATCAAGAAGGCAGTCCCATTTAAAATAGCTATAAAAATATAAAATACATAGGAATATATTTATCCAAGGATGTTAAAGATCTCTATAAGGAAAAACTTGAAGATGACACAAACAAATGAAAAGACATCGCACGTTCATGGGTCTGAAGAATTAATATTGTCAAAAAGACCATAATACCCAAAGCAATCTATAGGTTCAATGCAATCTCTATCAAAATACCAACATCATTTGTTGCAGAATTAGAAAAAAAACAACCTAAAATTTGTATGGAACCAAGAAAGAGCCTGAATAGCCAGAGCAATCTTGAGGAAAAAAATAAAAAGCTGGAGGCTTATACTATGAAGCTAAGTAACCAAAATAGCATGATACTGGCATAAAAATAGACAGATCAATTGAACAGAATAGAGAACCTAGAAATAAAACCATATACTTACAGCCAAATGATCTTTGACAAAATCATAAAAATCATACACTGAGGAAAAGACACCCTTTTAAAAAATGGTACTGGGAAAATTGGATTGCCATACGCAGAAAAATGAACTGGATCTCCATCTCTCACCATATACCAAAATCAACTTAAGATGGATTAAAGACTTGAATGTAAGACCTGAAACTATAAAAATACTGGAAGAAAACCTAGAAAAAACACTTCTGCACATTGGTCTAGGCAAAGAATTCGTGACTAAGACCTCAAAACAGTAGCAACAGAAACAAAAATAGACAAATGGGCCTTAGTTAAGCTAAAAAGCTTGTTATGTACAATAAAAAAATAATCAATAGAGTGAAGAGACAGCCCATGGAATGGCAGAAAATTTATGAAAACTGTATGTTAGACGGGGGACTAATATTCAGAATTTATAAGGAATTCGAACAATGCAAAAGAATCCCCAAATAACCCCATTAAAAAGTGGGATAAGGCCATGAATAGATATTTTTCAAAAGAAGACAAATGACCAGCAAGCATATGAAAAAAAAAATGTTCAACATTGCTAATCATCAGAGAAATACAAATTCAAACCACAATGAGATACTTACACCAATCAGAATGGATATTATTAAAAAGACAAAAAAAATCATTGTTGGGGGTGCAGAAAAAAGGGAACTCATATACTGTTGGTGAGAATGTAAATTAGTACAACCTCTATGGAAAACAGTATGGAGATTTCTTGAAGAACTAAAAATAGAACAATCCAGCAATCCCATTACTGAGTATCCACCCAAAGCAAAAGAAATCAGTATATAAAAAAGATACCTGCACTTGTATGCTTATCACAGCACTATTCACAACAGCAAAGATAATGAAATCAACCTAAGTGCCCATCAATGGAGGACTGGATAAAGAAAATGTGGTATATTTAATAATAAATAATGGAATACTATTCATCCATGAAAAAGAATGGAATCATGTCTGTTACAGCAACATGGATGAAACTGGAGGCCATTATCTTTAGTGAAACAACTCAGACACAGAAACACAAATACCACACGTTCTCACTTATAAATGGGAGGTACATAACATGTACACATGGAAGCAGAGTGTATAATGATGGACAGTGGAGACTCAGAGACATGGGTGGGATGGAGGGGATGATGGGAGGTTGCTTGGTGGGTACAATATGTGTTGCTCCAGTGACGGATGCACTGAAGTCTCTGACTTTACCACAATGCAGTATATCAATGTAGCAAAATTGCACTCATACCCCATGAATATATATAACCAAAAATAAATTTAAAAAATGTACTGTCAATCTTAGAATGTTGGAGTTTTTATCAAAAAAAGAAATTCAGATTTCCTGTTCCTTCTAAACAACTGGAAAATTGGGCTTACCAGGCTTACCTTCCCACATAGACATAAGTGACTCTTGGCTACAACCCAGCAATACTTGTTTCCACTAGAAAAGGCATCTGCATTCCAGTTTGCCAGAGTCTCCACCATTCCTTATTACCTCTCCCCTCCCACTCTTTCTTCATTCATTCGCATTATTCATCTGGCCCCTTGTAAGCATTTGAATTTGACACCTGATAAGCAATGAGATACCATCCAAGCAAAGTAGTAGCTTAAACTGATTTGCATGTTAGAAAATTACCTTGGAAACAATGTGAGTGATAGTAATGGGATTGAGCGAGATTGAAAACAGGAAAATCACTTAAGAAACTATTGTAGTTTGAATGGGAATGACTTTAGGTAGGGCATGATCTCTTTCAGGATAGAAGTTATTAAACTCCATCTTCAAAGATTGAAGGAAATTTACAGCCTTGTTATTCAAGGTGTGACTCCCAGACAGCAGCAGTAGTATCTGAGAGTTGTTGGAAATGTAGAATCTCAAATTCTACCTATCAAACCTATTTAGTCAAACTCTGTGTTTTAACAAGTTCCCTAAGATTTGTATTCACACTAAAATTTAAGAGGCACTGACTTGAAGTTTTTCCCTTGTGTTTCATGTGCATGTTCTTAATTTTCACAGATGACTACATATTGTTTGTAAAGTCCTTGATTAACAATAATCTTTAGAGTTCTGGGAAAGAAGCAAACAGAAAATGGTGTATAGAAACATCATATTCAATGTTTTAATATAGCAGCATTTACATTCCTCAGCTTCAAGATTAAAACTGTCTTCCATGATTCATCATCTAATCCAATTTTCCAAGTGATTGAAAATATTTTCCAGTTGTTGCTGATTTCATAAATTGGATTTGTGATCTTAGCCCCAAGTTCCTTCAAATCATATTATTTGGAGATCATTAAAAAATACCAATACTTAGGTCCCACATAAACTTTATTGAAAGGAAAAAGTCAAGTTTAAAGTTACAAAATGTTTATAAATATGAGATAAGGAAATAAAGTAGAATCTCTTCAAAGCTTATTTGAATATTTTAAATGTATAATTATCAATAAAACCAGTATAAGAAAATGATTCTTTAAACATCTGTTTATTGCTTTATTTTTTTGATTACATTGTACCTTCTCATTTTGGAAAAAATAGAAAATACATAAAACTGAACAAAAGAAAATAATTAAAATCACACATATTACATGGGTGTTTATGGAAATGGAAAGGAAATATAAAACATATACATACATATGAGTATTCCAAAAGTGTGTGATTGTGTGTCTATGTATACACTATATATATGTGTGTTTGTGTACAAAATTGTGCATGCATTGTTTTGCAATGTGATTTTTCCAATTAATGTTATATCATAAGCATTTCCCCATTCTAATACATAGTATAAATATGTTTTTTAAGGATTGCATGTTACCAAACTGTGTAGATATACCATCCATTATTTGAGGCAGCAATACATATTGTCTTAGAATATGGCAATGGAGTGAATGGTACACTCATGAATTACCTGGAGATTTTAAACGGCAGGTTCTGATTCATCAGGTTTGGGGTGGGGCCTTAGTGTCTGCACTTCTAATAAGCTCCAATGTAATGTTGGTGCTGCTGGTCTCTGGACCACCCTTTGGTTAACTAAGGGTATGAAGGAAAGAGTATAAGTGATAGGTTCAAATTACTGGGTCATTTTTAGAACTCAGAAGATATAGATCTAGAAAAATCTTTGAGTCTTTTAAGGTGTAGACATGACTGTTTAAGCTTGAAACTTAATTTCTTTTGCTGTCTATATTTATTCCTGGGCCCATTATTCAGGTAATTGAAGATCGAAAGACAAATATTTAAATTCTCTGACTGTTCCTTTTTAAAAATAGGAATATTCCCTCAGAAGTAGCCCTTATATGAAATATTTAGTACAAAAGGAACTACTTCTATGTCTCTCAGGTGGTTTAAGAGGTATGTAGCAATATCCAGAGTTTGTATATCATAGTTTCCGGGTTATCCAAATATTTTCCATGTGTTTCACATGCAATGTGAACAATTTTCTTCTCACCACTGCACATATTAACCTCTACAAAGAAGCTGACTATTCTGCTATTTGAACTTTCATTACATTTCCAAATTCCTTCACTGAGGATATGTTGAAAAAATTGTAAAATCACTGTAAAACATAGTGTTTCAGTAAATTGACTCACATCATGTCTGATGATGACAAAGAAAATCTATAAAAGGACACAGAGTCTATTTCTCTTATAATGTTTCATCTAATTTAAAAAATAAAGTGGGGTCTGAATCAGAAATGTCTCAAGGCAGAAATTAAGTGAGTTCTGCAAACAGTTAAGACACCTGCATTAATGCATTTCAGTTCCTCTGTCTTCATTTTAGTGAATAATTTGTTTTACTTGTCTGATTTTTTAATGAACTTCCCAATTAAAAGCAGATGTCATTTTTCACAGAACATAAATTAGAAACAATTTTATTGCTAACATGAAAAATATATATAAATAGTATTGAACTTGCCAGCAAGCATTGAGAAAGTCCACAAAAATGATGCGATTTTATCATTAGTAATGCTATTCTAGCCTTAACTTGCAGGTCAATTTAAAGCTTAGTAAACCATATGCTTTCATTTCCAAGGGAAATTTTAATTTAGAAAGTCTCTCAGAGATATTTATGGCCATTTAAGAAGGGGGTGAGTAAAGGAAGCCAATAAAATATTGCATTCTGTGATCACTAAAACTACCTACTGTCACTTTGCTTACAGATTGTTTACCAGCTCGTTAACTTTAAATACTTGGAAAAAGTTTTCTTAGTTTTGACTTTTCCACATACATCTTCTTTTTGTTTTGGACATTTGTCAGCATTTAAATAAAAATTCCCACAAAACATGGCTTTTTACAGTTACTATTATTATAATGATGTTATAATATATATATAATATGCTGTGAATATAAAGCATGGTAATATAGTAATATTGCTATCATAATAATAATAGTGAAATTAAGTTTACGTTAAATGGACACCTGAGAAGGCATTTTCTTATGGTTTAACTCAGTCATGCCTTAAATCACCTACAACCTTCCTGTGCTAATTTAGCATCCATTTAGTGACTTATTCAATGCGCTGGCCTTGGTCTTCCTTACCTTTTTACTCCAAAGGCCTTTATTTTCAGCTCCCTCCAGCTTCCCACTCCCATAGCTGCCACACTTTGTTTTATGACATCACCCAAAACTGCTGTCATTATAGCCTCCTTTTCTTTTTCTTTTTTCTGGGCTAGATCCTTGCACTACTCAGCCTGGGCCACAGGGGCTGTTGTGAATTAATCTGATCACCCAGTTTCTCTGTTTCTTCCTAATTCTGAAAGATGAGAAAATTAGCATAATTGTTTTGGTTGGCTTTATTTAAAATGTAATTTATTTATTATCACTTAGCCTTACAAATTCCTTTATTTATCATCTGCTAATTCTTTACCCCTTTTCCCATAACTAGTCCAAAACCTTTATGCCCTTTTAAATTCTTAACCACGAACAGTGTGTAAGTATTCCTTTCTCTCCACATCCATTCCAGCATCTATTGTTTTGGGACTTTTTGATAAAAGCCATTCTCATGGGGGTTAGGTGATATCTCATTGTGGTTTTGATTTGCATTTCTCTGATGATTAGTGTCATTGAGCATTTTTTTCATGTTTGTTGGCCATTAATATATCTTCTTTTGAAAAGCTTCTGTTCGTGTCTTTTGCCCACTTTTTAATGAGATTGCTTGATTTTTTTCTTGATGATTTGCTTGAGTTCTTTGTAGATTCTGGTTATTAGCCCTTTATAGGATGTATAGCATGCAAATATTTTCTCCCATTTTGTAGGTGGTCTATTTGTTCTGTTGATTGTTTCCTCGGCTGTGCAGAAGCTTTTTAATTTAATGAAGTTCCATTTATTTATTTTTGTTGTTGCTGTGATTGCTCTTGGGGTCTTCTTCATAAATTATTTGGCTAGGCTGATATCTAGAAGAGTTTTTTCAACATTTTCTTCTAGAATTCATATCTTAGATTTAAGCCATGAATTAAATTAATTCAAGCCATCTCGAATTAATTTTTGTGACTGGTGAGAGATATGGATCCTGTTTCAGTCTTCTACCTGTGGTTATCTAATTTTCTCAGCACCATTTATTGGATAGAGATTCTTTTCCCCAGTGTATATTGCTGTCTACTTTATCAAAGATCAGGTGGCAATACACGGATCGTTTTACGCCGGGGTTCTGTGCTCTATTCCATCGGTCTGTGTCTCTATTTTTGTGCCAGTACCATGCTGTTTTGGTTACTATAGCCTTATAGTATAGATTAAAGTCAGCTATGGAAAATAGTATGGAGATTCTTCAAAGAACTAAAAGTAGACCTACTAACTGATCCAGCAATCCCAATACTGGATATTTACCCAAAGGAAAAAAAGTCATTTTATCAAAAAGACACTTACACTAGAATGTTTATTGCAGCACAATTCTCAATTGCAAAGATATGGAATCAACCCAAGTGCCCCACAATTCATGAATGGATTAATAAAATGTGGTATATATATACAATGGAGTTCTACTCAGCCATAAGAAAATGAATTAATACATTTTGCAACAATCTGGATGGAACTGGAGACCATTCTCCTAAGTGAAGTTTTGCAAGAATGGAAAAACAAACATCACATGTACTCACTATTAAATTGGAACTAACCGATAAGCACTTATGTGCACAGATGGAAGTAAATTCAATGGAAATCAAACAGGAGGGAGGAGAAGCAAGGGATGGGTGAAATCATACCTAACGTGTATAATGTCCACTATGGCACACTTATAACTTTGACTCAAGCAGTACAAAAGCAATCCATGTAACCAAAACATTTGCACCCCCATAACAATCTGAATTTAAAAAAATAAAATAAAAAAATTCTCAACCACGGAGGAGCCAGGCTTTACCCAACCTCAAAGTTGCTTAGTCATACACAGTGAAATTTCTTGTTCTTTTCTCCTTTGCCCGAATTTTTTGTCTCTTCTTCCTGGCTTCTACCCCTTTTTTTCTGTTTCTCCTCATTTCCAGGGGAAATGGATCCTATTCTAGATCCCACTGGTCCCATCCCCTCCTCACTTGTATGTCTTCACTCTTAACACCTCATTTTTCAGTTTTCCTTCACTCTCCACCCCACTTCTATTCCTCTTTGGCCTAGGGAACTCCCATCCATTTATTTGAGGTCTCAGCTCAGACATTACTTCCTATGAGAAACTCTTATGAATTCCCCAGACTAGGTTAGCTCCATTTCTCACAAGATCCAGAATCATTCTCCTTGTCTCCTGGCTGACCCCAGCACGCTTGCCTTGGTGCTCTGGCTCCACTGTCTCTCCCACTTGGGTCACCACTTGCCTTCTCCCCAGACCCACCTCTCTGCTCACCAGTTGAAACTTCTGCCCATTTTTAAGATCCTATAAGAGGACTTCTCAGATTCCCCAAATCAGAATTATTTCACTTTCTGCTAAACACTTGTTTTGTTTTTCATGTGAGCTTGTGCTCTTAAGAGATATTGAATAATGCCATTTAGATCGTTCCACATTCAATGTGGGAGAGTTAGAGAATGCCCATCCCAGTATCATTTGCTGTTGGTTCACAGTATTGAGTATGGAATGAGAGTCCTGTGTATGTACTTAGTGCTACGCTGAAAACTAGAGCCTGCGAAAGAGGGAGATGCGTTGAAGAAATTCTAGCCTTGACTAGATTTTGTTAGAAGACAAGTGATTTCTTCCATGTCATTAGAGGTAAGATATTTTCCTGTAATAAAGATAGACTATATAACTATTAAAAATATAGTTGTAAAAATTTTACGATGAAAGTTAAAAATAACCCTATGGGCGTACACAAAAGTTTGAGAAAGAAAAACCTGATCAAATTTGCAGGGTTTTTTTGCTTTTTGTTTTTTTACCCTCTGTTTCCCTTTTAAATCAGTGGCTGTTTTGTCTGAGACAATGATGTGAAGAAAGTAGAAAGCAGAAATGCTTCGGTTTCTTTGTGAATTAAGACTAATGATATCCAACATCGCACCAGGGCTATTAAACTCATGATGGATTGGTGTACTAATCATTCAAGGAGTGTAATGGCAAGGAGTTTGTTTATTTGTCATTGTATCTTCCACAGCCCAGCTCAATACTTATTGAGTAAATGAAGTAATTTATAAAACTAAAGTTAAATTTT
Organism: Avahi laniger; assembly: GCA_963575035.1. Taxonomy (NCBI): domain Eukaryota; kingdom Metazoa; phylum Chordata; class Mammalia; order Primates; family Indriidae; genus Avahi; species Avahi laniger. The sequence goes on along the minus strand of CAUYSK010067822.1, from coordinate 32,498 downwards.
AAGTTTAGAAGTCATTAATACAATAATGTAATTTTCACAGAGTCAAGTTAGTTGAAAGTTTTAGAGTTAAAACTACTATTATTATATAATCCATCCTCCAATTATCGGTGTGATTATATATAAAGTTTCCTAGGTAAATTGTTAACTGTTCATTAAATATCTTAAGATATTCTGGATCAATGGTTCCAAAATTTGACTGGTTATAAGTATTATTTCCTTGCCCCTGATTTCAAATAAAATGCTTCAGATTTTTAAAAATGCATATTTTTTTCACTCTACCAAGAGAAATTATGATTCCGGGGATATGGAGTGAACCTGAAAGTATGTGTTTCTAAAACTTTCCCAAGAAATGCTAACAGTCAGTCAGATATAAGAGCAGATATTTGATGTTCACTGTGGATAAAACATTATTGGTAGATCCTCCTTTCTATTAATAGGGAAATCTCCACAAGAGGTGAACATCACAACCTAATAATTTCCCCCACATTTGAAGTATATGTTGAGATCCTGAAAATATCTCCAATAGATTGTCTAGAAAATGAAAAAGTAGGTCCTTTGAGGACATTAATATAAACTGGGACCACCTAGTCAACCCGTGGCACAATCTGATTGTAGGCAAATTGTGTTAGATGAAAATATTTTGGGAAGATAGACTTTTATTAAATTTAATTAAAAATGGAAACACCCATCAGGTTCTGCTCCTTACTTAATCAACTAGAAGACAACATGATTAAGGGGAATAAGAAATCTAAGGAAAACAAGCACGAGACACTAAAAAAATAATGGTTCTTGGAAAATACAAATCTTGGGAATATTTCCCCTTGACTTCTCATGTAATTAAATTTTCATCTAAAAACTATGTTGAACTAAAGAAGAGAAAATAAATACATCTCCACTCCAATCACTATTTTAAAGATTTGCTTATCAGTGTAGTTCATTGCAATTTTCATTTTCAAACTTTGTCACGCATCCATTTGCTTCAGTATTTATTAGCAACGAGCACCCTGCTTTGCGCTGCTGAACTGTGGGCTCCACTCAGTGGCCAAACATTGCAGAGAATAAGGGAAGTAAGAGACTTCCAAGCCATGGGTTTTTTTTTTCCTGTAACTTTAAAAATATTTCGATGAACTAAGAGTGAAAAAAATTACCAACAAATACTCAGAATTTAATTTGGCTATATCTGTCATTTCTGTTATAGACTGTCAGTCCCAATTCAGGCATGATTAATTTATGGGTAATACAGCCAATAACCCAAATTCTGGAAGGGCCTAAAATCCAGGAATTTGAAGCACAGCCAATTTGTCATGACATTAAATGAGTCACTAAAGATGAGTCACTAGAGAAGCAGAAGGATGTATGTTTCAAGTGGCGGTGACTGTCATTGCACTGCAGGGAAAGCAAGGTTCAAAAAGCAAAATGCTCTGCCTGAAGCTACTTAACGAGTCTGGAACAAAAAGTGTGCTTCTAGCTCCAGTTCTCTGCTCTTACTCACGAGCTCACTCTCATTCAGTAGCTGTGATTCTCTACCTTATGGCTGGAAGGTGAAACAGCACGCTTCTTTTATCTCTAGGTGAGACACAAAATCACAGTTCTTCCCATTGGCAACCTGGGCCTTTGCTGGGATGCATCACAGTGAGGGCAAAGTCCAAATGGCCGGTAGGCACTGAACTCTACACTCTTTGGAGAGTGAGGTGAGACATTTCTCTCCAGGATGTCCTCGCACCTGTAGAGATCAGCACAGAAATACCTAGAAGGGAGCATGAGAAGAAATTGCAGCCCAGTGTGCAAGCCAACCTGGTATCATCAGAGAATTTTAGCTTTTTAAGGGTTCAATGCCACTTTTCAAACACACAAACACTTCTTTAAAAAAATTTCTGCTCGAGGCAGACTTTCAAATATTCTCTGATTAAAATTGCCAGGTTTATTTTGTTCATACCATCTGCTAATGCAATCATGTAAAATTCTGTGATTTTGTATCAATGAGTTAATTCTCCTTGTGCTGAAACAAATGGGATTGTAGATTTAGGGATTAAGTAAGAAATGGGCTGTGTCTAATGAGATGGCCTAGGAATTAGCCATGCTTCAGAGACTATACATAAACCCAACACATGCTTATGCCAGATCTGATTTTGGTCAGTAATCTCCACCACTGATATTTTTAGTAGTTTACAGACGCATCCCCTATTGTTTCTTGTCCATCTTTCTTCCACTTAAAAATTGCATTCTGAAGTCAAGCTCATCATGGAAATTTACTACATGGTGTTGGATCATTAAATCCCCTCATGTACAAGGAAGTGGTTATGTGGATAAAAGCTTGCTGATATACCATGATTATTATTTTTCTTTTCTTTTCAATTGGAGTAGCTAACGTTTTACTTTTTGAATCTACTTGCTGGATAATTTTTATGCCAATCTATAACTTCATATAAAAAGCTAACCTGGTACTGAAAAAAAAAAGAAAGAAAGAAATTTTTTCCACCTTCTTGTCTATCAGCACTAATCCTCTTTAAAGTACCCTTTCAATCAAGGGATCCAAGAGAAGCTCAATTTCCTCAGCAAATGGAATACTGAAAGGTGCAGTTAAAAAGGTTCCTACTGTGAGTGAAAAATGAAAATAATGGAACGACCTGTGGAGACCCCCTGAGCCCAGGAACACACAGCGCCCCACGTCTTCACTGGGTCAGAGATATGCACATGTCTCTGTCAAATCGAAAAGCCGAGGAAATGGCAGGCTTTGGCTTTCTGCTGGTGGGGACAAGTACTGGAAATATTTTATTGCCAAGTGACTAAAACCCTGTTAGAGGTTTAACACTTAGCAGGTGGACGGCACCGGCTTAGAGAAAATGGACCAAGATTTTTCTCCATTGGGCTCCTCTAGCCTTGACAAGAGTGACAACTATATTTTTTAAATAGTGTGATGGATTCAGATGACTCTGGAAAGTTTTATCTCAAAACTAAAATAGTGAAAGCATCTCCTATGAAAAGGGCTGGGGAAATACATCATCAGAATGGTATAGAAATGCATCAGAAACTGCCTATAGATTGCCCAAAGAAAACAGAACCAATTTTCTGAGAAGACTGAATAGAAATATTGAATGGACCCAGCCTCATTTACTACCCACAGAGTTCATGTGAAAATGTAATTAAGAAGACTGCGGATGGAAAATGAAAAAAAAGATACGAAGCACAAAATGGTGCTTTACAGCTTCTCTGGAAGGTCACAGCCCACTTTTCATAGCATGACGTGAAGCCCAAGGTTAAAGTGGGTTTTCAAAGGCCTGGCTCTGCTCCAAAAGTCTCTGTTTAATGTTGTTTGTAAAATTTATACTAAAGGCAGATTTATGAACATTGTTAGAGAACAGGTATTTGTCTTCTTAGTCATAGAAAAGTGCTTCATTATTTTTGTCCAATGGCTAAGCAAAATAAGTCTGAGTTTGGGTTGTAAATTTTCAGTTATATCTGTAATAGCATTGTGTTTATTTTGAAATTGTGAGGCTTCTGATTTCAAATCATAAAATCCCAGGGTCATATAAAGCTTTTGTCATCTCCAAGGCCTTATTTGGGGCATATGGAAGTTTTACCTACACTAATATGGTCAATCTTTCTCTGATGAGAAAAACAGTATGTCACCCCTCAAATAGCTGGGGCTGGGGTACTGGTGAAGAGAGTAGGCTCTAGAGTCAAACTCCCTGAGTTTGAATTCTAGCTCCTTCACTTACTAATGCTGAGACCTTGGGCAAGTTAGTAATCCCTCTGAATTCCGGTTACTCTGTCTGTAAAATTAAGATAATAATAGTTCCTACCTCACAGGGGTATGGTGAAGATAAAATGAAATAATACATGAAAAGCATTTAGCACAGCACTAACATACAGAAAGAAAAATCTACCCTTACTGTCTTGAACAATACGTCCTAGAACTTATTGTTGTCAAGCTGAGTACACAATGGCTGCAACTCATTTCTCTGTATTCTAACTTCTTCCACATCTTCTTTGCCCCTATCTTTCTAGCCCTCCCTCCCCCGCCTTCCACCTCCACCAGGTTCTCTATATATGTTATGTGGTTTTCCTCCAATAAGCATAGAAGGTTCTGGCCAATGCCAATTTTTTAAAAAAATAATTACCTGCTTTATTCTGTGTCTTTACGTGTTAAGCATTTCTCCACCTGAATTCATTGAATATTAATGACACGCAGATCTTAACAGACAGAAGAAAGAATGGTACAAAGAAAGGAAGTGGACTAATTGAGTGGCTAGAGGAATAGGGAAAAATAAAACAGGAAAGAAACAAAGACTTGTGAAAGCAGGTGAACCCAGTAGGTGATTTCACTGCCCTTAGACACAGAATGATTTTTAACAACATTGTTGCAGCTGGAGCATGGGTCCCCTGAGATGATTAACAAACAATTTTTTTGTCAAAAAGTTTTGTCCAGTGGCCGGACGCGGTGGCTCATGCCTGTAATCCTAGCACTCTGGGAGGCCTAGGAGGGCAGATCGTTTGGGCTCAGGAGTTCGAGACCAGCCTGAGCAAGAGCGAGACTCCGTCTCTACTAAAAAAATAGAAAGAAATTAATCGGACAACTAAAAATATACAGAAAAATTTAACCGGGCATGGTGGCGCATGCCTGTAGTCCCAGCTACTTGGGAGTCTGAAGCAGTAGGATCGCTTGAGCCCAGGAGTTTGAGGTTGCTGTGAGCTAGGCTGACGCCACGGCACTCTAGCCCGGGCAACACAGTGAGACTCTGTCTCAAAAAAAAAAAATTTTGTCCAAAATATTTCACATCATACTTCCCTCTAGAAGAGGCTCAATGCACACAAACAAATTAAAAATTCTGAGAAGTACTGCAGTAAAGAAACCTGTTTTACTTTGTTTACCTCATAATACTGACCAATGCATAATGTTAATCAATAACATTTTGGGAAACATTTCGCTACCATTATTTTAAAGCTGGGAAACAGAAATGACATGAGTGAAGAAGAAATTTGGGGGTGCTAATGAACCATAACAAAACTGATGGGAAGAAAAGTGGGACTAACATTTAGTGAGCACCTATTATAAGTGTCAGAAATTGTGCTGTTTTAAAAATATTTGCTATTCCCAAGAAGTTAAAGTAATTGTTTTTAAGCATCTGGGGGGGGCGGGGGGGATTACAGTGCTTTATGAAAGAATATCATGGCATATGTTAGTTTTCCTTAAAGGGAGATCCTTAAGCTGTTTCTAAAATGAGGGATCTTAAGAACTCACATAGTATATATCCCTGCCTAAGAGTACCGCTTTTGCATTCACTGAAGAATTTGACGACTTTGGAGTTTATTTTTAATTTTCTGGAAGGTACATGATATGCAGACCTTTGAACCAGTAGTTCTGGTACTGTCACTTATTAGATATGTAACATACTCTTCTGATCCTATGTAAATATTGACAAAAATAATATCTAATTTAAGTGTTTTTGAGGATTATAGTTACAACCCACAATTTTATAACAGGTACTCCAAAACAAACCAAATCCTTTAATCTACTTTCCTTACTCCTGTAACCATTGATCAAAATATTTTTCTCTTGTGCAAATACTAGAATGGGTTCTATGAGCACCACAAAATAATATGTACAATTTCTCCCTTTAACATCCACTAATTGTTTAAAATACTACCATATTGTCTTTGCATGCATGTTTACAGAACCGGTATTTATTTCATATATTTCATGAAGTAAATATATATGAAAGTTATATAAAATAACAGTTTATGTGTTGTTAAGGGAAAGAACTACATTTTATTCTTTCTTTATGTTCCCCAAGACATCTTTCCTAGCATAGTGCCAGGTACTTAGTGTTTAGTGTGTCTTGTGAAATGAATGAATGGAAACAGTAATGGTAAATTGCACTAAAATTGTACTTATTTTATACAATGTAATATAATAAATGTAACTTAACAATAAGACACTTTGCACTGAGGGAACAAAGCAGGATGGAGTCAGACTGAGATGTTTAAAATCTGGTGCTGAATTTCCCATGCTCTGACAAATAGCCTATGCTATCATTCAGTCTCAGTTGAGATGGGTACCAGAAGATTCATTAACAAGACAGCCATGTTAGAGATAACCGTTATTTTATGACACTGGATCAGGCTTCAGTCCTTTTGTAAGAAACTTGAATTTCCCTTCAAACAAATTGAATGTTAATATGTTTGCCTTACTCCAATTCTTATTTTCTTTCTTCTCTACTTATGTTTTTTCATCCTCATGAACATTAAGTAAAAGATTACCTCTTTTCATTTTCTGAAATGTTTGTATACCATTAAGAGTGAAGCCCCTTGAGAGGCAGAACTGAGGTCAGGAGGGAGGAAATACTAAACAATAACAGCTATTAATTTTGTAATGAAAAACAGGACTTACTTTCAGTTCTAAAAGTGTGGGCAGACACAAAACAACATTCATGATATATACAATTTCTCTTCCTTTTCTTCTACACATTTGCCTACCCTGACCATGAGGCTGAATTGTGGGAGAGATACTTTTTTATACTTATGTGATTAAAAAGAGGACAAAATGAGTTAGAGATTTAAAAACACCATTGACTGTATTCAAGGTGTGTTTCCAGGTAGAGTTAACAGAAATGGAAATGACCTGTGTTTGGGTTAGGTGGGTGCTCTATCAGTCACTCATCCCAACTCCCTACCTCTTTCTTCTGTTACCTTCTCTCCTTTTTCTCTTTTCTTTTCTTTCTTTCTTTCTTTCTTTTCTTTCCTCCCTTCTTTCTTTCTTTCTTTCTTTCTTTCTTTCTTTCTTTCTTTCTTTTCTTTTCTTTTCTTCATCTTTGCCTATTATGTAAACATCTTGGTACTCAAACCTGTAGTGTAGCATTTACTATTACAGTATTTATTATACTTTCATGATTTGAAAATCTGACAGATTTCTGCTACATTCAACCCATCTAAATGTTCTCTGAATCTTATCAGAGATTACAAAGGAGGGTGTCTTAGTTCAGGTTGCTTATAACAGAGTAACACAGCCTGAGCAGCTTATAAACAATAGAAATCTGTTTCTCACTGTTCTGTAGGTGAGGAGGCAGCACAGTTGGGCTGCGGTAAGGGCTCTCTTCTGAGCTGCAGGCTGCTAGCTTCTCGTTGTGTCCTCACATGGTCAAAGGCGCGAGCAGCTCTCCCGGGCCTGTTTTACAAGGGCACGAATCCCATGTGATTATAAGGGCACTGATCACCTCCCAAAGGCCCTACCCGCTAATACCATCACATTGGAGGTTGGATTTCAACATGGGAATTTGAGGGGGACACAAACATTCAGTCCATACGGGGCAGATGTGTAAAATAAACTAAAGGAACCATCTCTTGTAGGAATGGAACCCCGTCATTGAGAAGCTGAAGAGTGAGGCACTGGGAATCTTGCTGTCAAAGGACCATGTGGAGAAAGAACATCTGCAACTCTCTAACCAGAAACTGAATCGGCTTCAGAAAGAATTTGGTCAACTCATGGTGGAAAGGAATACCTGGTTAAAAAAGGCGAATGATTTTTTTAACAGTGCTAACAAGGTCAGTGCAAGGTCAAGTTGATAATTGTAGGTAATCAGGCAGACCAGTAGGAGACCCATTACTTCAACAGGCTGGAGCACATCACAGACGTCAAAACTCCATGTAGAATTTCAAAATTGATAGCAGCAAAGAAAAGCCTTTAAAATGTATTCCTACTGTGGCCATTATTTGGTTCTATGCTTTCATGTAAGAGTAAGAGAGACTCTATGCTTTCATGTGTAAAGGGTTACTTAAAAAAAATCTAATGAGGGTATTATTAAGTTTTATTAATTGCCTTTGGTCTATTTGGGGGGAACTGTTGTGCCTACATTGTAGTATTTCTCACAGAGGAAGAGCATTATAAATATAGCAAGGTTTTATAAAACCTTAAAATTTTTATCAAAAGGCCTTTGTTCTTTTTGTAAATCCTCCTTCATTTATCAGGTAAAAATACATGAATATTGCAAAGCTTCTGCATGCTAACCATAGGCTAGAAACAGTGCCTGAGCCTGATTGCTCTGCCTTGGTCTTTCCTTTTAAGTCAGCATAAGGGAAATCTTGCTTTGGACCATCTCCAGGGTTTCTTGAGTTCAAGAAGTGCTCTGCTTCTCCTTGTTGATTCATTAAATATTGATTGTAGCAGGTGATTCCCATTGAGTGGTGATGCTCACCTGTTCACATCACTTGAGTAGTGCTCAGTATATGAGGCTGTTGATCTTATTTGAAATTTTTTTCCCTTTTCTCAATACAATATGCACCTTCAACCCACCTTATTGGAATTGCTTAATACTTTAAATTTTACTGATGTTCTTAAAAATGGACACTGTGACAGGACATGAATGGAGAAACCCCTGGAAGTTAGGTACATTGTGACTTAACATCACATCAACACTCTGACTACAATGTCCTGGTATATATCAAAATAGTGACTTAATTTTGAACTTCTTTACTAATAAGAAACTTTTTGAAAAGGATGAATGGTAAGATTCCAAAATAGAGGTACTGTAATTATTGTAAAAAAAAGATAAAGTAATATTTACTGTTAAATTATTTGTTGTTTAAGATTTCTCTGTTTTAAGAGAAGAAACAGATATAGCATATTACTGGAGCTATTGAACTAATTAGATGTTAGATGCTAGTTAATTTTCAGCCATTTTCTTTTTGAATAAACTTTTAAATTTACTTGACAAGTTCATTCTACAAAATGAGTAGGTCATCATGCAAGTCAATTAATATTATTTCTAAGAAAAACAGTTATGGAACATGTTGCTATAAAACAATGCTTCTAGCACAAACCCTGTAGTTTATAATCTTGCAAAATGTAGAGTTCCTTTCATTCTCATTTTCTTACTCTTGCTTTCACTGCTCCATTATTTGGTACTTTGCCAGGGAGACTTTTCTTCCAACATTTTTCCTAGCCTTGAGGAATATCTCTTGCAAAAGTAAAAATAAAAGGAGAAGAAAAACAGAGTGGTTCCTTTTTTCTCAAATTCTTACAGTAATTCAGGCCAGATCTTGAGAAGAAAATTCATGTTTATTTACCCCAAAGACTTCTGATTTTTGGATTCCCTGTTTCATCATTTGAATGCCATGGCATGCTAACTATTCAGATTATAATAAGCTCAGTTAGGATTTATCCATGGGATAGCACTTTCTAAGCTAAAAGTGACACTCAGAAAACGTGTTTGAAGTCTTTCTTCTTTTCAAAGCATGAAGGAAATAATTTCAAACTCCAAATCTAAGAATTCAGTGTGAAAGATGATAGGCACTTTTACGTCAGCAAAAATAGAAACTGGAGTTTGGAAAGTAGAAGTTTAATCATGACTCTTGAAATGAATTCTTCACTGTATTATAATATTAAGAAGCAATAAATTATGAAGTTATGTCGTGGGTAAATCCATTTAAATTTAAAAAGGAAATTCCTCTTATGACTTATAAATGGTATTTTTCTTTTTGGTTTATATTGTATAATTTCCAAATTTTACAAAGTCTCACCACTTTACCCAAAGATTGGGTAAACCCTAGTTTAAATAAAGCACTGGATTTTAAAAATTAATATAATTTCAAAATTCCTTAATTTTTTTTTCTAGTCTAAAAATTCTGTTTATACTAGTGAATGAGGTATTTTCAATTTACATCGCTTACTCATTTCCAAAGCACTGAATTTTCCTTTTGAAAATTCACTTTGTTATGCCTTGAGTGCACTGGGGTTTCCCAGTTGTGAACCTTTCCATTCTTAAATAAAAAAAAGGATTCCAAGAACTGTGAGGGGTCTGAGCTTTTACCCTACTTTCAGGCTAACTTGTTAACTTATTACAGTTTCATGGATGCTGACACGGCTTCTGGGTCGCAGTTGAAAAGCTTTATTATGGGGAAAGCTGTAGCTAGATGCCACATCAGCTTCCTCAGCCCCAGTTCCCACAAGGGTGATGTGGATGGGCCAGGATGGATGTCTGCACCGGCAGCACGTGGCATTCAGAAGAAAAACCCTAAGCTTGAGGAATCTGCTGTTTGATAGCAAGCCTGGACTTTGTCTCTGAGGGAGACATGACCTCAACCCTAAAGGTTGTTAATAGCAGATCCAACACGAGAAACGGTCCAGATGAAGAGGAGTCAGGGTCTCTCGTTCTTGACATACTGGTAAAGATGTGTAGAACACCAGAGACCCATGGAGAACTTTCCCAACACGTGTAGATCTGGATATTAGCACTGTGGGACTAAAAGATGAAGGTGGCCCTTTAAAAAAGGGATTTTCCTCGAAACCCAGCTCCACTCTTGACAAGTGAAAATATTTTTTCAGCAAACAACATCTTGTTCCCAATTTGTTGAAGCTAGATCAATATTCTTCTTCAATATCTGTGTCAAATACTAGTATAAAACAAATGTTTGTATCACAGATAATATATAAATGAGTGGGAAAGCTTGAATGTCTACTTACTAAAAAGTGAAATATATCATTTTAAAAATACACTTTTTACTTTTTTTGAATTTTTGGTAAAATATAAAGGAATGAATGCAAATTTATTTACAGAATGGGCTGTTGTTAGTAAGTTTTCCATATCATATATATTTCTTTTCTCATCCGTATTTTTATCACGTTTCCGGTTAAAATCACCAAGAAATCCCTCTTTCCTCCCATTTTCCTATCATTTTCATTCATTTTTCTCTCCGCCAATTCTAGATAGGGGTATTATTATTTACTAGAAAAAAAGACACAATAATTCCTTTTATTGAAGTCATTAAATAAATAGTGTGGTGAATTCATGAGAATAATCATGCTTTTTCTTTAGGTATTCACTTAATTTCTAAATATTAACATTTATTGAGCAACCGCTATGTGTCAGGCACTGTTCTAAATGCTGGGAATACAGCAGAAAACAAAACACAAAAAATCCATAAGCCAATACATTTTCTAATTTGTGAAATTCAGTAAAATATAATTATCGCCTAATTGTTCACGCTGACAATAGGTCCTCCATTGCCTTTGCCCTGCGGCTCCCGAAGTGCAAGTGATTACCTTTTAATTCTGCTAGGGTTGATCATTACCCAAGGCGCAGGAATATGTTTCTCTCCCAGAGGAAGTGTCTGCAGCCTGTCGCTATGGAGTCGGACATTTGAACGTCGAGTTAGCAGCAGATGGCAATGCTGAGACACGAGCATCAGGAACTTTGCCGCTGCCATAAACCAGCCACTGGTTCAAGTAGAGACTGAGCCATGTAACTCCAGAACCTGAGATACTTCCTTTTCTTTGCAGAGCTTCCTACTCAGTTTGGTGAACCTATTTGTTATATCCCTTGGCAACAAATACAAGTAAGGGTCGACTGTCAATGCTGGATAATAACTGATTGGAGAAGAGTGCCTCTAATTATCAGCTGTTGCCAAGAGTTATGAGGACATGACATGAAATATGAACATAGCACTTATTACAGTAACTCATCTTGATCCTCTAAATTTTCATCCTTCGGGATTATAGATTATCTTATTTATTATATTTCTAGGGTGTTCACAAAAAAGAAGCTCTGGTTAATATTTATTGATCACCCAAAATGTATTTATCATTGTTTCAGGTACATGGTTTAAATCAAACGGAGATAAATATATAATATGTCTCAAAAACATAACAGCATGAGCCTGTATTTATGCAACAACTACGACTGAACCCAAAGCTATAAAACATGGCTGATAGGCTGGGCACAGTGGCTCACACCGGCAATCTTAGCATTCTGGGAGGCCTAGGCAGGAAAAATCACTCGAGGTCAGGAGTTTGAGACCAGCCTGAGCAAGAGCAAGACCCCGTCTCTACTAAAAATAGAAAGAAATTAGCTGGACAACTAAGACTATATGGAAAAAATTAACCGGGCCTGGTGGCGCATGCCTGTAGTCCCAGCTACTCGGGAGGCTGAGGCAGGAGGATCGCTTGAGCCCAGGGGTTTGAGGTTGCTGTGAGCTAGGCTGACGCCATGGCACTCTAGCCCAGGCAACACAGTGAGACTCTGTCTCAAAAAAAAACAAAAACAAAACATGGATGATAGGTCATAAAGTTTCATATCCCATGCCTTCCATTCACAGGCACGTGATTTCATTGTGAAGGCAAACAGAGGAGGCTGAGGCCAAATCCATTTTATGAACATGGTCTGATTTTAGGGGGCATCAGCCTAAAAGCAAAGGTGAAGCAAAAGTCCAGGTAGCTAAAGAAATGTCCAAAAATTAGTTCAAAATAAAATGATTTTTATAGTTTCCATTGCTCCTGACATGGCTGTTGAAAATTTAATGTCTTTTTAAAAGATCGTATTGCTTTTTCAGGATATTTACAGTGATGCAAAACAGTAATGCCTATAGCAACATCGTTGTTTCAGATGAAAGGAAAATAATTAAGCACGAAGACTGGTACTTTTTTCATTTATATATAACATCTTGTCATTTTCAAAATAAATACATTTTAAGTCCAGATGTGGGAAACAATTAATTTAAATGGTCCAATTGTTGTACAGATTGAAAGAAAAAACATGCTCACATAGAGTACCTAAAAAATATTATCCAGAAGGACTTTTTTGAGGTGATATAAGTGAATTTAGCAAATTAGACTCACTGCTATTAGATATCAAGGAAAATGTAATTACTTTTAGTGTCGTAATTCTTCAGCAGCCTATCTCAGATTCCTCTTTTCCAAAGCAATTCCCCTTTCTCTTAGAATCAAGTGAAGCAACTTGCTTTTCTTCCTTCCCTTCTTCCGTATTTGCATTTAACTAATATATTGTATCCTATTGTTGCCGTGCAACAGATGGGCACTTGAGCTAAAGCAATGAAAGATACGATCCCTGCCTTCCCTGCCCTCTCAGCTAAGTCTAAAGGAGAAGCAATGAGACAGAAGGGCCATGTGCTGTGGGAAAGCCATGCCGGAGTAAGCTCAGGGCATTAGGGACACAGAACAGAGATCCTTAACCTGGCCCAGGGGAAAAGTGTCAAGAAAGGCTGCTCAGAGGAGGTGACTACTGAGTGAAGAGTGGAAGACTGGGATCAAAAAGCCTTGGGAGAGGGCTGGATGGTACAAAGTCATGCCATGTTTGGGGAACATAAGATAATTCATACTGCCAGGAGTGTGGCAGGGTGTCCCAGGGTGCTGAGAGACAAAAGCAATGGAAGCAGGCAGGGGGTCAGGAAGAGTTTTGGAAAACATGCTAAAGAGTTTCTATTTTATGCTGAAAATGTCCTTAAATGTGCAGAAATTTTCAAGAACTTGAAAAAGTCATGATGAGGCAAACCTCACCACAAGAAACGGATGTTGTCTTAATTTGCCGTCCTCCTGTGTTGTGTCTGAGAGAATGATTTCTATAGGGTTTAGACACCTTTGATTTTAGAGCTCAGGGTCCAGGCTGTTTAAACCACAGCAAGTATTTGATAAATGTAGCTAAATTATTATAATAAAGTTATTAGACAGATACATAATAGAAAAATTATAGAAAAAAGGAATGTCTTTAACGTCTTACATTTCTCATACCAGCTCACAAATAAGTCCATATTTAATAGTCTAATCATAAAGACATTCAATTTTTTTTTTTTTTTGGAGACAGGATCTCATTCAATCCCCTGTGCTAAAGTGCAGTGGTGTCATCACAACTCACAGCAACCTCAAGTTTCTGGGCTCACGTCATCTCTTGCCTCAGCCTCCTGAGTACCTGGGACGACAGGCATGTGCCACCATGCCTGGCTAATTTTTTTTTTTTTTCCCTAATTTTTGTAGAGGTAAGGTCTTGCTTTTGCTCAGGCTGGTCTTGAACTGCGGGCCTCACGCAATCTTCCTGCCTCGGCCTCCCAAAGTGCTAGGGTTACAGGGGTGAGCCACTGCGCCTGGCCATTATTTATACATTTTTAGATACTTCGTTATGTTTAGCACATTGCCTTACACAGAGCGGGCAACTTTATATATTTTTTTAAGTAAGTAAGAATGACTGACATTTTGTTGATTTATCTGAGTCTTTGTATAATCTCACAGGGTTAAGTTGTATTATTACATTTTACCATTAGATGTCACTTTCTCACATGTGTCCTGATTGCTGAATTCCCACTGTACGGCTTATCAGATCCTGAAAGTTGGCACTCCTCTATAAGTGCACCTAAACTGAGAAGTTTCTTCTTTCTTCTTAAAGTTTCTTTCATCTTAAAGTGATTACTCTAAAACAGAAGTGTTTCTTAATTGTAATTTTTATTATGTTTTAGTTTTATGTCTAAGTTTATACAGAACCAACTGATTTTCCTTAAATTTTCTTTAAAGCTTGAATACTGGTGTTATTTTTTATTTATTTTCTTGGAGCAAAGTCTGGAACTATTATAAGTAATAGTGTGAAGAAGTAGGATATTCAAGAATTCCTTTTAAAAACATGTTCAAAATGTATTCTGTTGGTAGTGTAATTCTGAAAACCACCTCCTTCTAGGAGTCTGACCGACCCCAGACTAACTGGAAGTGAGTTTTCTCAGGATGAGCTTTGATAGCAACCGGGGGGTTTCTTTGGGTTTGTCAGGGGAAGGGAGAGCTGAGTGGGCTCCACAGGGGTGGAGAAAGAGGAGATTTGCACGGCTCACTCGGCATCATGGAACACAACAAAGTGCTAAGAACAAGCTTCCCTCGCTCATGCTCTTCTCTTACAAGACAGGAAAGGTCAAGTCAAGGAGATTTTAGGAATCCCAGAACGTTTAATGTTTACCGTATTTCTAAGGGACTAGATTTTAAACTTAGCATTATAACCTGTAAGATTTAGAGAGATGTTTCAGTTGTTCCCAAATGCTAGGATTCACGATGTAACACGAAGTTCATGGTGAAGGTTTAAGAGGCTCACACTGTTCCTAACGGACAGGTCGCTCCAAGCTGAGTTAAGAGGGGCCTCTTCTGTAGACCTCCATCATCAGACGTCCAAGCTGTAACCCTGGAACTAACATCTATTCAAGAACATAATTGTTCCTAATAATTTGTAGCCCTCTGGTATCCTGTCTGCCAGCTTTTCCCATCTTACCCCAGAAGTAACTATTAATAATTTTTGCATTTTCTGTTCATGGTTTTATTTTATTGAAATGTTTTCATTTATCAATATATGTATATAGAATTGGACTTTTTAAGCCATGATTATAATAGACCAAAGTACAAACAATTAGGGCATTTAAATTCCATTTTATATTGATCAAATTACAAAAAATGCATTATCGATAAATGAAATTTTATCTTGTAATATTTCCGTGCACTAGAATAAAACTTAAATTTATTTAAAAAAATATGTTGGTATAAGGTAGCCACTTGTCCTCCTTGGGAAAACCTTAACTTTTTCATTTTTAGACTGTCGCTTTTTATGAAGTAATGAAGCGAATGATAACTTTATGAAGACGTTGGTGATGCGGATGGCAGGGAAGGAGGTGGAAAGTCGGCAGTGCTGCCTGCTGCCATGGCGTAATCAGTGGTCGGGAGGCACTGACGATGTTACTCACTTGTGTTGGTAATAATTCATTTTGTAATCTTTTTCCCTTATGTTTTTATGTATTACTACAGCTAAAGAAGTAAACAGGTCATGGCACGTTTAACAAAAAGACGACAGGCGGATACAAAAGCTATCCAGCATCTTTGGGCAGCCATTGAGATTATACGGAACCAGAAGCAAATTGCCAATATTGACCGTATTACAAAGTAAGTAAATTTAAACAGCAAAAAAAATCCTGTAAAATTTCATGTGAGACCTTGGGGAAAAAGTCCAAAAATACTTTATTATGCTAATCAACATATATTACAAAGGACTGAAGTCACTTTCCTTGCAGGAGTATACGTTGTTAGAAAAACAAATACAGAAACAGACACAAGCAACTTGTGTTTACAAAATAAATATTAGATAGGTAAAATATCAGTATGTACCATTTATAACAGTTTTGAAGTTATCAGAATTTTTAACTCTTGGTAACTTCATTTAGGTCTTTTATTAAATGGCTTTTAGTAAATTATTTGCTTTTATGTAGTGAAGCTGTCTAAAAATAGTATACTGTTCGTTACTCATTGTAATACAGGACAAGTGTGGTACGTGCAGTAAATACCATCTCGGCTGTGTGCCATGACTCATGCTTGCAATCCTAGCACTTTGGGAGGCTGAGGCAGGAGGATATCACTGGAGCCCAGGGGTTGGAGGCTGCAGAGAGCTAGGACGACGCACTGTAACCAGGGCAACAAAGCCCCGCAAAGACCTTCAAAACAAAACAAAGCAAAATTGTATCAGTTTATAGCCCACTAACAGAATTTTTAACAATTTTATTCTATGTTTTAGAAATTAATAAACCATTCAGTTTTTAAAATGAAAATTCTCCCCCCCACACCAGTTTCTAATGCTATTTATATTGGTAGACAAAGATTCAGGATACAAAAAAAAAAATCAAACTAATTTATGACTCTTCTATTTACATGTTATATACTAATTATAAGGATGTCTTAAAATAAGAACTTGGTTTCATTTTATTTATTTCTCTGGGTTTTTTTAAAGGAATAAAGCCAAATTTATCTTTTCTAATGTTTGGAGGGTTTTTATTTGTTGTTAATTTAGGTGAAATTTCTTTACACCTATTTCTCCACATTCTTCAGATGCTATGTGTAAAAATGGAAAACAGATAATTTACAAAAGCTCACTTAAATACATGCTTTCTGTTGGCCTTTGTTAATAAGTAACAAAATTGGATTCCATATATTTGTCTCTTCCCTGTATTCTGGTGAAGAAGATCATAAAATTACCTGCGAGGGAAGGAACCAGAAGACAGACAGACAGGGTGGAGGCTGTATGTGGCTCTGACTCCACACTCACCCTCAGGATGAATACCTTATAGCCCACCATGTACAGCTCTTACCTCCTTTAGATTAGTGGAGGGAAAAAAATAATACTATATTAAAAATAAGAATAAAATAATACAGTATTTTAATTATTATATTTTTAAATAAAGCAAATAATTTGAGGCATGGTAGCTAAATACAAATTACAGGGAGGTGATGTTGATAATAAAAACGTTTAAAAAAAATCTTAATAAAAAGCAGTATTTTCTTACAGTTGAGACTTTTAACAAAACAGTTGGTGTATATCAAAATTGCTTATAGAATGTTGAAATAAAATACTGTTCTTTGGATTCATTTTTAAAAATTAAAATCATGTCAGCTTGGCTGAACCATTTCAGTTTTTCAGACTATTCCCTTTTCCGTGTGTAGCATCTTTCTAGAAGCTTTAGGGATGTTCCCTAGGAAGCTGTCAGAATCTCCTAGTGTGAATGTTGCTGTGACCACCTGCTGGTGTGGGAGTGAGAATTAACTCCCCAGTGATGGGTGCACATACCTGTTGGGTTATCGCAACACCTGTGCGTGTCTGCCTGTGTACACAAGCTAGACTGTAGCAAAAGATGCAAAGATTGTTCATAGCATTGCACACACCTGCTCTTTCGTGTTACGGATTGTTGGTAAGTGTTCTTTTCTCTCCTTGCTGCGTCAGTGGATCCTAAATGATGCCAAGGCTTATTTTTCTTCATGTTGTGAGACCCATAGTTTATAAAATCAATAAATTTATCTTGCATAGTAAATAGTCCTAGTTTTATTAGCATCATCTAATAAGACGGATGAAAAGAAAGAAGGAAAATCCGAGGTTGCATGTTTAGGAGGGTTTCCTGTGTGAATTCTCCCCCATCTCCTCTGGGAGCTGCGCCTTGTTCCCTTCCGTTGCGGCGGCTCACGTCGGAGCATTCTGTGCTCTTTCCCAGCATCAATCACAGCTGTAACTATTTCCCTGCTGGGCAGTTAGCTGGCAGGGAACCGTGTGGAGAACGCCTGACCCAGGGCCTTTGCTTCTCGGTGAACGTCAGCTTGCCCATTGCACTTGCCTGAGGTCAGTTAGGAAGTGGCACTGGACAGGACAGGAGGACCCATCTTTGCTCTAAAGCCTAACGTTCCTGTTCTGCAAGTTGTTCTGCTTATTTGCAGTGAAGTCTGAACAGAGGGGTGTCTTAAACTTTAGAAATGGCTGCAGAAGAACTATTTTTAGGATTGCGTATGTAGTCATTAAGTTTCATTTTTTATTTCGACTGATCAGTGACTCCATTATAAAAAAAAAACTGAAGGCTGCCTAGTTTGGGTCATGCATTCAAAGTTATGGGGTTTGGGGTGGCTGCCTCTTAGACAGTCCTGCATCCTACATCCTAGACATTACAGCTCACGTTGATCTAATGGCTTAGTTCTGTTGTTCCTGTTCTTTTGATCTGTGGATTTCTCATTTATCTTTTTCGTTGTTTTCATTTGGGATTTATTGATTGGGGAAACTGGGTCATTGGGTTTCTCATAGTCTGGCTTTCGAGGATTGCAGCACTGTGGTCTCGTTTGAGCTGTTGCTCAGTCCTCTGTATTTCGTGAAAATTGACAGGTGCATCCAGAGGCTGGGGGTGGGTCAAGGGTATTTCACGGGCTGTGGAGATGCTATTTTCAGGAGCACATATGTCCGTTGTTTCTCATGTGATATATGTAGTCGTTGATGCTTGATCCAATAATTCATTAAGAATTGCAAAATGATAATAATCTAATTTTATCTTTCCTTTACCTGGAGTGCCTCAATAAGGACGTAAGCTTCCCATTATCTGCTGTTTGGTCACCCTGTGGTGTGGTTCATGTGGGAAGAGTAGGAGGAGTGTCTAATTCTTTCTCTTTATTATTTTCCAGTTTCCAAAATAGCATCCTCTAATGGTAACCAACAAGGTTTTTTCTTTTAGTTGTCATTTTCAATTCATGCATTTAAATACACTTGAGATACTTCAGTCCATTTTTGACAAAACCCTTACTGATGCTGAGGTTCTCACATCTTTGAACAGCCGGAGCCTGTTGGTTCCCAAAGTTCGTTCCTGCTTTCTCTGGTGACAAGATTTTCAGGCCCGTCTTGTACACATCCTGACCTATTGACTTCTTCTGGGGGCTCTGGTTTCTTTTTGTTTGAAATTGTATTTCAAGAGTACTTTCTGGCCACTCTGTGTTGCTACTATGTTGGTCTCTCTAGGCCTTGGAATGGACACAGTTAGGAAATGAATATACTTTTAAAAGATAAAAACACCTCATTAATTCACACTGATATTTTCCATTGAAATTTATGGCTACTGGGTTTTACTTATCTCTTCTATCTAAAATCTTATCCCCTCTCTGACTTGGTGAGAATCATGGATATCATGAACAATAAAATTTTAGCATATCATATAATTGGTCAATGTTTTATGCAACATTATATACACAGCTATCTGAGAATAAGAAACTTACCTAAAATTATGTTTATCATATATAGTTATGATTGTTATTTTAATATATATTTAGTTTTTATTATTTGAAGCCTGTCTTAGTATATTTAGTCTTCTTTTCCTGTCTTTTGTATTTGTAATTTTCAATTGAATTCTTTTCATCTTTTTTCTTTTTGATTTTTAATATTTTCCTTCTTTGCAACTTCTGTTTACCTGATGATACCTGCTGTATGATCACTCTTGTTTAGCTTCTAGTTTAGACTTCACTTCTGAAGTGATTTCTTTTCCATTTACTTCAAATGTTTAACTCATTTCTGAGTTTCTCTAATTCTGATTTATAGCTTTCATATTATATCATTTTCTTAATGTCTTTTCCCATTTCTGGAGACGGTGGATTCTGGTTTACTTCTGTTTTGCAGGCGTACCTTTGGGACGTGCCTTCGTCGTAAGGGTGCTGTTCTGTTCTGTGAGCCACGGCCCTTTCTGTCGTCATTCTGTGAAATCTGGTTTCCTGGACTTGTGCCAGGGAGAAGTGGTTCCCAATACTTTTCTTAGGGTTATGGCTCTAATCCTCTTCTTACGCCAGTTTCATGAAGTGCTAAAAATATGGCCTCATATTTCTTGAGATTTCCTAGGTTTTTCTCTGTCTTTCCCCCGTTTTTCCTTGAACCGCCGTTTCTTATACTGAAGGTCTTTTTAACTGACTCCAGTGGTATCCGATACTTAATTCCTCACATTTCTCTGTAACATGGGGCTTTCTCCGGGAAGGAAGCTTTGACTGCCTCATTCTGAGCGTTCAGAGGGGCCGCCACGCTCCAGCTCCGGAGGACTTCACCGTGGATTCGTGCGTTACCATGAATCGTCTCACCCTGTCCATTCCAGCTGCGTGTTTGGTCCTCCTGTGCTCAGTTCCCCTGGGTGCCCTGCTGTGTCCCTCCTTTTCCTCTGTAGCCATCAGCACCGGTTGCGACTGTAGCTCTTGCAGATTTGTCCCAACTGCTCAAATTCTGGGATTCACAGGACTCCTTGTCACTTAATTTTTTTTTGTACTATATATGTTGTCCAAGGGCCTTTTGTTTTGTTTGCTGCTCTTTCTGTACCTCTGTCGAGGATGTTCGGGGGAGAGTTTAAGACTGTTACCTCCACCATCTTCCCAGCTCACAACAATCTTGTGATTTTTCTTTAAAAAAAAAAAAATTGCTAAAGGCACTGGATATTTTCTGAAGTTCAAAAGTAGGCTAAAAGTAATAAAAAAATCCCTTTTAGCAGAAACAAACCCACAGAATGTTCTTCAGGTTTGTGTATAACACTGGACACCTCAGAATCGACAGCAACATCATCATCAAATACAGGATGCTTAATGTAGTAAGACTTACGTTGCAATTTTAAAAGGAAATTCCATGAGTAGAATTTGTGGCCTTTTGAAGCAGTTAAGCCTCAGATTCTCATAATTGATTGAACTCTTAGGAACTAATAATAATCTTCTTGCCTCGGTAACAAAATAGGAGAATGTATCTGTGTTCATTCTAGATGTTTATTCCACCTAAGTGTGACGGTATCTAACATTCGGAGTTCATAGCGGCACCTGTCCAGGGTACCTCCCCAGGAAAGACAGTTCTGAGTCGTTTTTACCATTTTCTTTTAATTTTCCTTTTTTAAAAGAACTGCTAGTGTTGTATCCAAGAAAATAGTAGGAAAGGTACTGTAGGTTACAGAATCACTGCTGAGATTTATTGAATAATTCAAATCTTTAAAAAATATACCTAAGGGAAACTTCTTTAACAAGTTTTATTTTGCTATGGAAAGTATTTTTACTAAGGAGATCAATCTGAGCTCAAAATACATATCTGGGATTAAGTCTGATGTTTTGATTAATGGTGAAGCTATCCCTCTGATTTATAGCTCATGTTTATAAATTAATGATAACATAAATTCTATAGATGACTTCATTTGGGGGTATAGATTTTGGCCTTTCAATAAAAACATTTTACATTTCCAGAAACCGAAGGATGTTTTCTGATGTTTAATCATCATAAAGTTGAAATGATTGAATCATTTTATCATTAAAAAAAGGAAATACAGTAGTCAGTTGAGGGTTGTATGAAGATACGCATAGATAATAGTACTTTTTTCAGTTTAAATGTCTATAAACACTAAATTATAGTTGGCACACGAATTCCTCAATTTTGTGTAATTCGGATAGGTGTCATTAAAGCTTTGAAATACTTGGTTACGTAACATTTCTATTAAACAAATATTTATAAAATATTTTTACACTTAAGATGATGTTAGCCCTTGTTTTGCAGATTTCAAATCCAGCGATAAAGGGAGAAGAATCATACAACAAAAAATCAGTAACAAGTGAAATTTAAACCTTCAATCCTGCAGGTTCCCAATACGATTCGTAACTCATTGTCATGTTATTTCTCTAAATGCCATTATATTTTAATGTCCGATAAAAAGTCACATATATCACTTCCTTTTCTTCTTTAATCCAAACAAATTATGCACATCTAATTTGGGTAATTATAACATGGCATTAGAAGTTTATAAATATTTTAAGTAATAGTTATAAGACAGTCTAAAGACATGCTTTTGAAACAGATACGGATTTTTTACTAGTCTCTACTGGCATTATTAGCTAGACAGTGATTGGGGGAGGTTAACTTATTTTTTATTGAGTACTGGGAAAAAGCAATCAAAATAGTCAACGCATATGTTTCCTTTCTGTCTTGAGTAACTTTGATTTTGTATTTCTGGAGGAGATCACATTGTGACTAGCATGATTAGACTAATAGTGGATTGGTAGACTAGTCCCATTCAGGTTAATGTCTCAGAGTAGGGCATCAATTAATTACATGTATTGCTTACTTTAGGGTCAAACCCCAGTTAGAAAATGTGACCTCTGACCTCTTGTGACATGTTTGGCATTGAAATTTCTGAGTTCTCCGGGAGTTCTTCCTGTCGCTACAGACATACATAAACCCAAACTGTAAGTCCTCTTCGTGCGTAGGTTGACTTTGAAGTTGCAACTAGGTACATATTATTTCTTTTTTTTACATATTATAGTTTAACTTGTTGAAGCCCAATTTCCAGGAACTGTTTATTTAAGTTAAAGTTTGCTACATCTCTCTGCCTTAGAATTACTAGAGAGGAGGAGAATGGCCATTCCTAAGTTACTTCTTTGTGAATAAGTTAGTTTGGAAAACTGCTGTTTATTATGCTGCTTATGTAATTCCAAAGATTCTTCATGGAATTACTCGTTGTATTCTCCTTTCAATCTATATTGATTTATTCTTCTTGCGTATCTTTTTGTGAAAGTGGATTGGCAGGTATACTTTACCACTGTTATCATTACTATTTTATTTTACATAATAGCCTTACAGACGAAGTAGCTAATTCTGAATAATCAAAGTCCACGGTGAGTTTTTTCCAAGATGCCAAATTCTTATGACATTCATCTTGCCTTGGATTGTTGTCCAGCTGTTTTCATGTGCTGGACATTTCTCCGCAGTTCTGTGAAGGAAACACAGACAAGCACACAGAACTGTACACACCATTAAGGAATAAGACAGTGGCGCCCAGTGATAGGAGAGGGTCATCACCATGTGATGGAGTCTATTAGTTCACAACTGGAGCTTTGTTCGAGGGGAGAGTCACCATGAGAGTTTGGAAGGCCCTGTGGGTGGCACAGAATTGGTCAGGCCTCAGTCGTTGGATGGGGTTTGACGAGGCAGAGAGGGGAGTCCAAGGAGAGGGACTGGGGTTTAAAGAAAAGTGGATAGAAAGGCAGCGAGGGTCACACTAGGAAGGCCTTGAATGCTAGCGTTGACATTTTAATCCGTATGTGGAGGGGAATAGTGAGTGTTGAATAGGGAAATGGAAAAAAGTTAGAACACACTCATTTTTTCCCTCCCAAGCTAGACCCAACGGTCACCTTAGGTGTCTCTTGAGTCCACCTGCTCTTCCCTCTTCCGAGCTGGGTTTTCACTCTTGTGATTTCCTCCTGTTCTTCCAGCCCGTTTTCCCACAGCGTCACTTCTCAGATCGCTCTACCAGGGCAGGCCTTTCTCTCCCGCCCTCGAAGGCTGCATTCCCATGCGTTCGTGGCCTCGCTCCGCGTGTCTTCCACATCACCTCCTGCTGCCCCGCTCTGCCACACCCCAGAAGCCAGAGATGCACTTGGCAGGTCCTGAGGTCTGTGTTTGCCACACACCACCTGGGATGGCCTTCCGGACTCCTCTTTCAAGTGTCATCTCCTGGAAAGTCTTTCCTGACACCTTCAAGTCAACCTAATTTACCAGTTATTTTTCTAGATTTTAGGTCTGGTTGTATTCTTAAATCCCTTTTGATTTCCCTATGGTGCATAAAGTCCAAATAACTGAGCAGGGCATTTGTACAAAGCTCTTCACAATTGATCATCATATTTCTTTCTTCTTTTCACGGCTAGCCTTTCCCCTCAGTGTTCCATCTGATGAGGCAAGTCTCCAGCACTCTGTGGATTTTTTTTTTTTTAAGAGATGGGGTCTTGCTAGGTTGCCCAGGCTCGAACTCTTGGGTTCAAGTGATCCTCCCACCTCACCCTCCTGGGTAGCTGGGATTTCAAGCATGTGCCATCATGCCTGGCTTGGATTTTTAATTTTGTATTTTTCCTTCATTAATGCACAAAATCATACAGAGTCTTTCAAGATCCAATTCAAATGTCATCTCCTTTGAGATTTTGATACATTCCTCATTGTAACCAATCCTGTTTCCCTTTCTCTTTGTTCCCAGAGTAATAGATATAAAATTTGATTTTATTAGTTATTGAAGTCTCTTATGATCTTTGAAATATGTTTCTGCTTTTATTGATTGTGAGAACCTTAAGAGTAGGGAATATGTCTTTTCGATTTTTGTATCTTAATGTCAAACAGTAATTGGGACGTTAATAATAATATTCAGTTTCGTTAACTGCAGAAGTGGTTTTAAGGAGGATTATGATAATCAATGACATTAGATGAGCCATTATTTTGTGACAAGCACTGTGTTTTATGCAAGTTACTTATTTAATTTTCACAACTACATAGGTATGTTGTCATTACCCCCCCGTTGCTGAGAACATGATGTAGTTTAGGAAGGTGAAGTGGATAGCCCAGAGTCATCCAGGCTGTTGGTGGCAGAGTGGAAATTTGAATATGGGTCTGTCTGATGTTGGAGTTCAAGCTATTAAACATTAAAATTTTTTCTTCTGGTATTTAACGGATTTATATTTATATGTTTGCAAACTTTGAAATTTTTGAAACATGGTCATCTGCATGGTACTTACATATCATTCTCATTTCATCCTCACAACAACTGTGAGGTTCAAGTTAGCCCCACCTCATAGGTGAAGGATGTGAAGCTCTCAGAGTAAATTAGTTGTCCCAGGTTAAGTGTTAGAATTAAGAAGAAACTAGTGCTTCAGAATATATTCTAAAATTTTATATATAATAAATTTATATATAATAATAAATTAATAGACTCTAGAATTTTGTATATATTAAATACATATTTAGAATATATTAGAATAAATATATATTTAGAATATATTCTAAAATTAACTCCATTGATGAAGGATCTATAAAGATGCTGTTTAGGTTTTGAAGTTTAACATTTTTTGTTCAGTGCAATTTTAAAGTAAAATATTTTTTTGCCATGAAATATTTCATTTCTAAAAGTAACTATAACCATATTATAGGGTACTTGGAAAATAGAAAAACAGAAAAATAACCACCTGTAATTTCTCTACCCCAATTCAAGTAAGGTACTCATTTTGATTTTCTTCTTTCCAGTCATTTTCTGTATATGTATTTGTTGTCTCAGCATTGCTTGGTCTTTTTCCATGTCGCATGGCCGCAGCAAGTTGTCACTGGTGATGGTTACATGGTGCCCCGCTGGTGAGAGAGCATGTTTGTACACCTGGGAGGGAAGAGAAGAAGGTGAACGAACACTTGTTATGAGGTTCACATTATCTCATTTACCCTCAAAACAACCACGTGGTATTGGCTTTGATAATTTTATCGTATAGATACGAGGTAGAGATGCGGGCGGGGGAAAGTGCCTCGTCCAGGGCCGCGCAGGCAGCACTGTGCAGCTGCTGTGACCACCGTCTCAGTCAAGATGCAGGAAGTTCCCTGTGCTCCCTTGTGGTCAGCCCACGCTGCCCTCCAGCCCCATTCCGTCACCGATTTGCTTTCTGTCACAGTGATGAGCTTTGCCTGCTTTGCAGTTTTCTGTAAATGGAATCACACAGTGTGTTATTTTCCATGAGTGGCTTTTTCGGTCAACATGATTTGAGATTCATCTGCTTACGTATGTTGGTGGTTCATTCTTTTCCATTGCTGAGTAGTAGTTCATTGTGTGCATATATACCATGATTTTTTAAATCCATTTATCTGCTGGAGGGACACTTGGGGGTTATTGTGACATAAGTTACAGTGTGCTTTTATGTACAGGTGTAGGCATGTATTTGGATAAATACCTAAGAGTGGACTCGCTAGGCCATGTGATAAATGTATGTTTAACTTTATTAGAAACAGCAAAACTGTTATCCAAAGTGCATAGTTTACATTTCCACCAGCAGTATAGGAGAATTCCAAGTTCTCTACACCTGATATTGTCATTCTTGTAAAATTTGTGTCATTCCAGTGGGTTTGAGTAGCATCTCATGAAGTTTAAATTTGCATTTTCCTGATGTAAGCATCTTTTAATGTGCTTATCGACCAATTATATCTTCTTTCACAAAGTGTCTGTTCAATTCCTTTGTCCATTTTATATTGAGTTGGTTTATTTCAGTATTGCTGAAGTGTTGTAGAGTTCTTTATATAGGCTGGGTTCGAGTCCACTGACAGACCTATGTATCTATGGTTCTAGAAGGAGATAATAGAGGAAATAGGAAGAATCAATATTTATAGAGATGTTGGATAAAAGATACTAATAATCCAAGAAGCCCAGTGCAGAACAAATCAAAAAGGTATCCACATTTAGCCATATTATAGTGAAAACTGCAGAATTTACTAGAAGGAAAGAGGAGAGCTTAAATATAGGCAATAGAGTTTTGAAAAGCCATCATTTACGAAGGTGTGGTAGTTAGACTCACGACTGACTTCTTAACTGCAGCACCGGAACTCAAATGACTGGAATGATAGCTTCAGTATGTCTTGAGAGAAAATAACTCTCGGCCTAGAATTACTTACCTTTCAAGGAGGAAATTGAAATAAAGACTTTTTTAGATGAAGTCTGAGAGAAAAGAAATTTTTAATGGTTTACATTAGGCAGGAAAAAAAAAGATCCCAAATGAAAGTTCTGAAATGTGAGAATGGATAATGAGCAAAGATTTGATAGATGTGGTTAAAATTAAAGCATGAACTGTAAAATATAAAAATAACGTTCGATTTGTGAAAAATAATTAGGCTAGAGCAACTGTAACACTAGCAGCAGAATATAGAAACCACAAGCGATCATTAGCAGAGAAGGGATCGTCGTGCATGTATGTAACAGGCTGTTACGCTACAATAAAAAACTAGTCCCACACATCAGTGTGGATTAATCGCAAAAACATAATGTCAAAGAAAAGAATCAAATCACAAAAGGATACTTGCAGAATAATTCCATTTCTGTAAAGTTCGAAATCCGGCAGCACTGAACAAAGTGTTTTTAGGGGATGCGTGGACACAGGACCCAGCAGGATGAAGACAGAAAGGGGAGCGTGGCCAACACGGGACGAAGGGCGCTGGCGGGGGCCCCTCCGAGGAGCTTCTGCTCTTTCTTAACCAGGCGGCGGTTTCCCTGGTGTGTGTTTTATTCTTCTCGCTGCACGTATTTTAAAATACTTCCTTGTGTGAGTAATTTCTAAATTAAGGATTTTAAACAGAGAAGGAGTAAATGGATGGCACAGAATTTGTGGGGGACGTGGAGGGTAGAGAAGGGTGGGAGGGGGGAGATGGAGAAAGGATCGATTGTCCTGCGGTTCAGATCCCTGTTGCGTCGCCAGCAGAGCTTTCCTCCCGTCCCAGACCTGCACGCATCGGTCACATTCCGGCATTTCGACAGCTGGTGCCGCTGTTTTAGGTACCCCATCCATTCAGTAATAATTATCATTTAAGTCAGCTGTTTCTTTTTAGCTGTTTGTCTTTTCTTCCACTGAAGACTTTTCTATGCCAGACTATCAAACTGAAACTAGACGGAATTTATCCTGAGGGTTTTCAGGTAACCATCTTCTAATTGATGGCAGAGTGTAGCCCTGTGTCTTGTAGTCAAGGGTGAGCTTTTGGGTATGATTTTAACTAAACTGTTGCTGTTGTGTGATAAGGAATGTGCCAGAACAGTACTCTGCTGTTGCCTGGGCTCTTTTTCCCAACTACCAAGGAAACTGACTGTACAACTTACAATATATTTTAGGCCTGGTGCAGTGGCTCGTGCCTATAATCCTAATACTTTGGGAGGCCAAAGAGGGAGGATCGGTTGAGGCCAGGAGTTTGAGACCAGTCTGAGCAAGAGCGAGACCCCGTCTCTACTAAAATGGGGCGGGGGGGAACCAGGCAGGGTGGCGCATGCCTGTAGTCCCAGCTACTCAGGAGGCTGAGGCAGGAGGATCACTTGAGCCCAGGAGTTTGAGGTTGCCGTGAGGGATGGTGGTAACACTGTACTCTATCCCAGGTAATAGCGAGACCCTGTCTCTAAGAAAAAGAGGCCTCCTCTGCAAATTTACAATATATTTAAATTTCGGATTTGAAACAAGTAGTTTATTCTTGACCCTGTGGTGAGTTTTGCATTGTTACACAGATATGTCATTTTCATTAGTTGCGTCATTGTTATAAACTGGTAAGTTTTTAAAAGGTTGGTAAAACTTGGGGATAGGTCTAATTTAATTGCGTAAGAAAATTGGAACAAGCTATAACATGTATAATTCATCATTGAAATCAAGACTTCAAGTTAAAAATATTCTCTTTTTGTAAAATGGAACCAATGTTAACAATGTAAGTAGTGTATGTGTCACAGTAAAAATGGTTTATTTCCCCCAAATGAAAACTTTGCCTGTTATGGAAGGGATAGCTAAGTCTCTACTAGCTTTAAAATAAATGAATGTTTTACTTTACTAATTTTAATTAATGCATAAATAAGAGGTCAAATCTAAGGTAATTATTTACAGTGTGACCTTTGGGACAATCGTAATAGAAACATGTTAAAGAGAAAGCATTTGTAATGGCTTCACTATTCATGAAAGATACAATGGAAGGAAAAGGGGTTTTATTGGTTAGTTAATCCCCATGAAATCTTTATAATCTTTACTGTATTTATATTCAGTGAGCACTGTAAATTATTTTTAGTTAATTCAGAAATGAGGGAAATTAAGATTTGGTAGTTATGATTAAACAGAAATTATGAAAAGCATATAAAAAATTACTAAAAATTTTCATTTCTTGTTGGCTTTTTTCCTAAGTGTTCACTGTGGAGTCTATGATGAAGTTCTGTATATAGTATTTAGAGGGTAGGGCAGAACTGGGGAAGAAGGCTTATTGTACGCTAGCATGGGACCTCAAAAACGAATATTTACTTGCACACCGCATGTTCTTTCGACTCCCGTACGCCCATTTGTTGTGTGCCAGGCACCTGTTTGAAATACAGATAGGACGGAGAGAGACAGACGTAGGCTCCAGGATGGTGTACGGTCAATTCCAGATTGCCTTGATCTAATCAGGAGGACGTGATTTGAAGGCGGGTGTTCAGTGCCCATGTGGACCAGTCTCTGTCGAGGTAACCCTAAGCGTGATCTTTCAGGATCGCAGCCTGGTCTTGGGGTGTCACCAAGGCTGACCTTCCTGCTGCGCCTGACCACAGTTTTGGCCACTGATCCCGTGAGGTTGCTGCTTCTGTGCCTCTCAGTTGCCTCTTCCAGAACGGCTAGATGCTCCTAAATTAAATAAGTTATTTTTTAGTATTTTTTTTGGCGTTTCTAGTTTCGAATGGAAGGGTTGATGTGAAGGACCTATCAGCTATTATTGTAGCAGAACACACTTTCTCTCTCTTTCTCTGTAGGCGTGCATACATGTATGTACACGCACATATATAATTTTATCTTATCCTTTTTAATGTTACACTGTAAGCATTTTTTCACACCATTGTTTTTTGAAACATTAATTTTATTAACTGCATAGTATTCTGTTGGGTGGATATACCATAACTTATTTTACTATTATTGACATTTAGATCCTTTTTTAATATAAAATTTCATGATGTGGGGAACAGTTTTCTACATAAGTTTGTGCCTCGTTTCAAATTATTTCCTTAGAAGTGGAATTATTGTCAAAATGATAGGATTATCTGTCAGGCTATTGACATGTAATGCTAAGCTGCTTTCCAGAAAGTGTTTTCTGCAGTACTTGTTAGGGTGGCTGTCTCAACGTATCTTTGATGGCATTGAGAATAATATTTTTAAATGTCTTACTGATTTAACAGAGGAAAATGGTTTTCTTATTGTTTTACATTTCGTGAATACAAGCTTTTTACCATGTTTGTTATAAATGTTTTTCTACTTTATTGTGGGCTTTTAATTTGCAGAATGGAAGTCAGTGGTAATTGCTTTGGAGGCTGGAAAACATGGGTTTCTGATGTTTATGTCATGAAGAAATGCCACATTTCTTATCTGGTCAGATGTTTGGGATCTTCCTCTCTGTTATTTTCATAGCTTTTATACTCAGTGTGTTAGCATCAAGAGATTAGATCAATATTCACTTATATTTCTATCTCAAACTTCATGGTTCTGTTTTCAGCCCCCTGAGCCAGGACGCTGGAGTGGGTAGTTGGGAGCCTTGAAGTACCAAAATCGCGGGGCAGTACTACGTTTTTAGGCATTTATCCAAAATACACTTAAAAACACATTTGTTATATTACTATCGAAATTGTAAAGGCCTCTGGGCTCCCTGGTGGTGCGAAGCTGCTTGTGAGGGACGAGGGGCTGTCACCGGTGTGCATTCTGTGTTTTAACTAACGGAAAACACATCGCTACGTCTGGTGGGGTGGTTCGTTCTGTCACAGGGTGCGACCGTGTTCATGCTGTTTTTACTAGGGTACTCACTTCCCAAAATACTTACTTCAAATACGATGCCAGAAATTTCTGAGATTAAATCATCATTAGAGGCTTAAGAGCAGATAATTAGTTACAGGAAACTGACTCACGAGATCCTTACTCTTGTGGAAACGTTACACAAGCAGTGCATGTTCCTGTTAACTATTAACATACATGTGTTTTTGTCTTGGAACATGCAGAATTATCTCAAGGGAGATGAAGCAACTTGGGGTTTTATTGCCTGTTACTTGGATGTACTTCAATGCTCAGCAATGCCTGGAAAGTAGTATTCTGGGAGAGAAGAGCACTTTGGACCTCCAGACCTTGGGAGGAAAATTGCAGGAATGGAAATGGATAGGGTGGGACAAAATGAAAAAGAGAAAAGTTCAGAGAGATTGAATATAAATTTAAATATTAGACATTTACATGTCATTTCATGATTTATGCTATTAAGTGGAATTAAAATATAGGACTAGGAGGCTACTATGAATATATCTGAAACCCAAATTGCTATTGTTCCCTCTTTGTTGGGAAAAAAGTCCCTGTGATGGATCAAGCAGCTCATAAGGAAATGGGAGACCTGGAGTGTCCTTCACCTGAATTATTAGCATAAATATTTCACATGACGCAAACCAGCCTGAGAACTTGATGATCTAAGAAAACAAATAATGACTTGGGACCCTTTGTTACATTTGAGGTAGTGTATAATCACTCAACCGTCAGGAATTTATTTATAATTAATTCTAGACAATCTTAAGCCCTGTCGACTATATTTGACCTGTATCTTTGGCTCAGTGGGATCACATCACTCCTCTATTTACTTAATGTCTACAGCATTCTGGCTCAATTCTAGCCTTTTTCATTACTTTTTAAGAAAAATAGGTGAGAATCAATCTCTTTGAACTTTTTAAGAACATAATTTAAAAAAAAAAAAAAAAGACCAGAGGAATGAGTAGGGAAGAAGTAAGAAGTTCATGGAGAAGCTCCTACTTGTGGACACGTCCCACTGTAATAAATACTGACCACATGTTGACAGCCTTTAGATGACACTTTTGCTTTACGGTGGATCACTTATTCTGTGTTGTAATTTACCAAAACCCAAACTTTCCATTCAGAAAACATGAAAACATTAACCCAGTTGTTACGTTCTCAGGATGGATCAGTATTGGGAGGAAGCACTTTTCTCTGCGTCATTGCCGTTCGTGTGTCTGATTCAGAGACATCCCTCAGCCGTGCCCTCTCCTGATCCTCATCCCCGGGAAAAGGCTCGGTGATCGTCCTGCTCTTCATCGTGCATGTGCCTTTGGTAGTCCCACGAAGACCAGAGACAGAGTACCAGTTACCAGAAGAGCTCGCTTTAGCTGACTTCAGTTCTTTTTGGAGAAAGTGGAGCCCAACATGCCTTACTGAAGACAGATCAGAATTCTTCTTTTACTGTGTCTTATTCCATGCTCTGAAGCTGTCTGAGAACCTAATGGCTAAGAAGATCCATTTGTGAGACGAAAGCCTATTGATAAAAATGTCTCAAGGAATAATAAAATGCAACGCCATTCTTGTTTTAAAGAAAAACTTAGCAAACTAACACAGGAAAGATATGTACCAAAATCCTGCAGTAAGCATCATATTTATATTTATCAACTTATTCATAAAATATGTCTATCAATAACCATCTCCAGGTATCATGTTTATTGGTGAACCATTATGAGAATCCCATGCAAAATCTAAAATGAGACAAGGATATCCACTGTTACTACCTGTGGTGTACATTTTACTAGAAGTCCTAATCAGCTCAGTAAGAAAAGACAAGTTCAATAGACTTTATAGACAAAACTAAGTAAAATTGCCCAATATTTACCAGCAACCACCAACCAGAAAATATTACGTAAAATAAAATCCCTTTTTCAAAAGAAACAATAAGTACAAAATATCTAGGAAAAACCCAAAGATGTGAGAATTTTATGGACAAAAAATATAAAACTTTGGGCCGGGCGCGGTGGCTCACGCCTGTAATCCTAGCTCTCTGGGAGGCCGAGGTGGGCGGATCGTTCTGAGCTCAGGAGTTCGAGACCAGCCTGAGCAAGAGCGAGACCTCATCTCTACCAAAAATAGAAAGAAATTA
>CAUYSK010067821.1:0-21536 GCA_963575035.1 Avahi laniger | reverse complement strand
TGTGGGGGCTGCCCCTCCCTCGCGTCTCTGCGTGGCTGACTCCTGCGGGTGCAACCGGCCACATGCAGATTGCGTGTGAGCTGCTCTAGAAAGTACCCCCAAACGCACCTCTTTCCCCCACCGGAGGGGGCGCCCCTCAGCTGAGCTCACACGACAGGCTGTGCCCTGACTCATCACATGAGCGATGAGTCTTTTTTATTAATTTTCTGTCATCTACAGGGAGTTCCTTGAGGGCAGGGAAAGGGCCTTCATTCCTGCATTAGGAGAGCCCAGCAGGTGAACAGACACACACTGGGCCTCCCCCCTGCACCCCCGCACCCCCGCACCCATGCATCCGCCAACAGACATTTAGCAATCAGCTACTCTGGGCCAGACACAGCCCCAGTCCTCAGGACTTTATGGTCTAGTGGGTGACAGAGATGTGGAAAATGGACACGAGTGTTATAAAGTATTCTAGGCGGTGTAACGGAAGGACGTGTGGGCACTGGGTGACAAAAAGAGCGCAGTCACTCCCCGCTGGAGGGCGGTCAGGGAAAGGGCCATAACAAGGCGAGATGGCTGAACCTTGCGAGACGAGAGGAAGTTCGTGGGTCTGCGAGGACGGAAGGGCACTGAGGCAGAGGGAGCAGCAAGGGCAGGAATGGCACACGCGGCACTAGGCGCGGGCGTGGTTTGAGGTGGGGGAGAGACAGCTGGAGAGCAGGCAGGTCGCAGGGCCCTTCACCCCCTGAAGACTGAGCGCTGTGCACGGAGGCGGTGGGGAGTCTCATGGGCCTGTTTTAAGTGTGTATAGATTTGCCGTTACATGTTTGATGTATTAATGACTGTGTCACATCTCACATCACAACGAGCTCCTAAATACAGTGTGATCACAGAAGGGCTCTGTGGAATGGCAGGGATGCTTTGGAGCAGGCAAACGTCCCAGGTCCGTCCACACTCACCCCGGGCCCAGTGTTGGCTCCCACAAGGCTCACTGGTGTCAAGGGGCAGCTTTGGAGGTGGGGTGGGCTTCCCCGGTTCTGAGCTGCCCTCAGGTCTCCTGACTAATCATGGCTGCCTTTGGCTAAGATTGTGCTAAGATCGTGCCACTGCACTCCAGCCTGGATGACAGAGTAAGATCTTGTCTCTAAAGAAGAAAAAGAAACAAAGTAGCAGAATACCCACTTAAACCTAGTTTCGATTAGAGAAGTTCATTTTTCTCATCTATGGGGAAGTCTGGGCATAGCTGGCAGAGACTCTGTGATCCCAGGGCTCTGGGCTGGCATCTCTGAGGTTCTCTTGGCCTTTCCTTCAGGATGCAGCTGGCCTACACATCTGGTGCTCACACACATGTGCTCAGAGGTAGGAGGCAGAGGAGGCACAGGAGGGCCTTCCTCCAGCAGACTTCCCTTCTACCCTCTGAGCTAGGACTGGTTCACATGCCCACCCCAGGACCCGTGTCTCTCTTTCCTAAGCACCTTGCTGGGTGCCTGCTCCCTGAGTTCCCTGGGCCAGCAGGAAGAGAGAGCATGGCTGCTGGGTACTCAGCGTCACTCTTGGCCACACGTGGCACTCCGATTCTGTTGGCTTCCACTCCCTTTACCTTCAAGGGCAGGGGTCCACTTTTTGCTGGTGCATTCTTCCCACAGCAGCTACACCAGAAATGAGGGAGTTTCTCCACTAGTTAATCACTCCTGTAGCTCTCAGGATGCCCTTGGCTATCAGGGAGAGAAATCTCAATGCAAACTGGTTTAAATAGTAATATTCAGAAAACCAAAAGTCCAAAGTAGGATTGGCTTCAGGGCTGCCATAATCTGGTGGCTCCAGCTGCATTTCTGGACCCCTTTCCCTGTGGCGGGTCCTCCCTCAGCCTGGTAGGGGAGTGCCTCATCTCTGTGAACGGTTTATCCAGAGGAAGTGAGAAAGGGTTATTCTGAAGTTTTCCCACAGCAAACCTCACCTTGTGTTATGGGTTAAAATTGCTTCACAGGCTCATTCCTAACCCAAAGATTGGCCAAAGGGATGCCTCTTTTGGAGAAAGAAAGGCCCATCCTCCCTGGAGTGGAAATGGTTTCAACTTCTCCTGAGGGGGGAACACTCATGGGGGTTATGGATTTCTGAGCAAACAGAAATTCTCTAGGAAGGAAGAGGAAAATGGATGTTGGGTAGACAACCAATGGTATTTGCCGCTAGCTCTGGGGACAAACTTCTTAGGAGCAGTGAGCCACCAACAGGAAGTTTATCTTGCTTATTCAAACAAAGCTGAAAACACTGAAGTAAAAGGTGAGGATTGTGCTGTTGAGAAGAAGATTTTATCCACTTGCTGCCTAAATGTTTTCAGCCAGGTTACCAAAATGACATTTCTTTAATAAATAAATATCCACCCACAGTAGGCATCAGTGCCTGCCACTGGCAGATAAGGAAAGAGACCCAGGAAGGTCGTGAGACTTTAGCCAAGGCTTCCCAGCAAGCAAGTGGTAGCCATGGGATTCAAGTCCAGGTGTGTGGGTCCAAAGCAGGTGCTCTCTCCACGGCACGACAGAGCAAATTCCATAGTCTTAGAGGGAGGACACCATAAGGCTGGAAGCAGTCTCAGAGACCCCCTACTTTAGCCCCCTCATGAGCTTGCATCCTGCCATGACATTTTTCTGCTGGATGCTTGCCTGGCCTGCCGCTGACCCCCTCCAGGGAACAGGCAGGAATTCAAGTCCATGAACGGAATGTGGAGTGTCCCTCAGGGGAGCTGAAGGTCCACACCCAACACAGACAAGCCTTTCAAGTAAGAGGGGGTACTTTATATTTTCATTCAGGATCATAGATCAGGAAGAAACAGCACAGGTATGCAAAGATACCATATGAGATAGAATCACAGCCTTGCTTGCGAGAAAGGAAAAACGGGTCCCAAACAGGAGTGAAGATAAATTCACATTGCTAGGCTTTTCTGTAAACACACCTGAGCACATTTCTGTTTGCGATCTATTGGTGATGGTTCTACCTGCTGGTGGAATATCTGAGCCGGCTCCATCCTGGAAGCCAGGCTTTCCTCTGCACAGCTGTAGAGGCTCAGCAAAGCTTAAGAAGACCTGTGATGGACTTGCCCTGCAACTAAAATTAGACATTCTTGTTATCATCTCAGTCCTAGGCTAATTTTTATCTAGATATCTCTTTTTGTCTATACACATCCACCCCACCTCCCAAACATGCTGTGAACTGGCTGTCTTCCTCACTAATTCCCGTGTTGTAAAGAAAAAAATGAAACGTTGGTAAGTGCTCAACTTAAATACCCATCAAAGGGGCACCAATTTAGAAATAATATGTCAATATAATGGAATACTTTAAAATGTTTTTACAAAGAGGCAGGACTATGTCAGCTGGAATAGAACAATCTCTAAGATATGTTCTTAAGACGCAGCACAGTGGTAGCAGTATGCTACCAATTGTGTAAAAACAATATGTTGAGTGAGACTTTCTTGTTATAGTAGAATTGGGAGGCCAAAGCTGAGGACAAAGAAGGGTAAATAATGCACCTTGTATAGAAAGCCACCAACAACTGGCCAGAGTTCCTTTCTAGGTCTTGCTGAAAGGCAATAGAACTGATCCTATGACCACCGGCACACATTCCCTGCCCTCTCACCCTAGTTGGCCTAGTAAGGAGTGCAGGAATTTTTCCTTTTTTCCCCCAAACCACGTGAGAAGGGCTCCAAGAGAAAAATTCTTAAAGATTGGAGTTTACCTGCAAGAAGAGGAGGCTGGTTATCTCATTCTCCAGCTGGTCAGCTGCTCAGGAAGTGGATGCATTGATCTGCCCTGTGCCTACTGAGCAGGAGTGAGGAGCCTTGGAGAAATGGCGGAGTCTGGCTTGAAAGGCACATGTGACGTCCCTTGGGGCCAGTGGACACCATGGAGGGTGACAGCCTTGAGTTGTCTCGTTTCCTGTTACCAGGCAAGGAGACCCCAGCACAGGAGGCTGTGAGGTTGCACAGAGGCAGGGCTGAGGGGGCTGGGAGAGGGCAACCTGCAGCTGAACCTGCCAACTGGGGAAACTGGGTGTGGGAGAGATCCTCTCTGAGACCTTACCTGTGGGCCCTGCTTTAGGGTGCCACCACTCACAGAGCATCACCAGATGGTTAGTGTTGGCCAGAGAGGCCACGACCGTTCACAGAGAGAGGCCACAGTGTAGAGCATGATGCAAGCAGGTATTTGCCCTTCCTCTCCATTGTCCCTTCCTCTCCATTGTCCCTTTCCCTCCATTGTCCCTTCCTCTCCATTGTTGTCCCTCCCAGTTCCCTGCCTTGAAAAAGGAGGGGAGGAGCCATCCTAGAACCTCATCACAACCCTTCCCTCTCCACTACCAGAGCAAGAGCGGGGGGACAGGAGTAAAAACAGATATACCCCCTGCCCACTGCAGGTGTCCGCAGCTAGGGATGGGGGTGGGGAGTGAGTAAATTGGAGTTTAAACTAGATTGGACTAGATTTTTTTAAATAACTAATGGTGAGCAGAAAGCTGTGGGACCTGTTCATTTCCTGCCTACCCAGTAGAGAAGGGAGGTTGGACAGGGCACAGTTCTAAGTGGAGATCAAAGACAAATAAAAACCATTTCAGGTCAGTTTCCTGCAGCTCCACCTGTCTGAGTATGTGTAGACCACCTCTGAAAGGACATACAGGAAACAAGTAGCAGAGTCTGCCTCTTGTGGAATGACTCGGGGACCAACGGCAGGGCAGGTGTACTTCCTGCATGCCTTTTGTGCTGGTTTCTGTTTGCTTGTTGTCACATACATACGCCTATTCCACAAAGCAGGCAAAAGGCATGCCAAAGCAGTGAGACAGAACAGGAGGGATGAAGGAAGCGGAGACAGGACTCTTAGATCGCAGGAAAAATCAAACAAGTTTACCTTTTTAATTTAACAAGCTCTCACTGAGGTACAAAACCCAAATGCCCCTTTCGCCGCAGCAGGAGTAGGGTGCAGGGTTGGTGGGGAGCTACCCTGAACTTGGCTGGGTCCTGGGGGACAGAGGAGGTGAGGATGAATGAGGACGCTCACAGACAAGCCACATGCCGGAACCAGCCTGTCTGGGGTCAGGAGGCAGAACAGAGAGCAGGATGCACACAGCCTTCCATCTGCTTGTCCTGCTGCCTAAAGGAATCTCTCACCTACGTCCTCAAGTTATGAGAACATTCCAGAAGGCTTGGAACCTACCACTGGCCTTCTCCCCCACCAGACCTCCTGCAAAGGCTTGTAGAGGAAAACTCATCCCATTCAAGGATGAGTAGTCAGAAAGGAGCCACACGAGATCTATGTACAGACACGAGAGGAAAGGGGTGTGGATGGGAACAGAAGACACGTTGCCACGGGACTGCAGGCACATGTGCAAACAATAATGGCTCTGAAACCCGAGAACGACGCAAACATCCATGACTAAGAAATTATTTACACAAATCATGGCATATCTATATAACTGACTATTTTTAAGCCATTAAAAATAATGAGTTATATCCATATATGCTAATATAGGAAGATATTCAAGATATATAATTTAAGTGATTTATTTATGACATAGGCAATATATAGACACATAGCGCAAATTCTAATAATACAAAAGGGTATGTCGTGTCTTTTACCCTTGTCCCCAACTATTCAGATCCTCTTAGCAGTGGCAATCATTGCTCCCACTGTTCCCAGATAATTTTAAAAAATTCAATAATATTTCTTGGACTAGGATATATTATTGAATTTTTTTAAAAAGGTCAGAAGTGTGTGATTCTACATGTGTAAAATTTAGAAGATTGTAAATATATTTGCAGATGGGAGTTTTTGTATAATATATATAATATGTTATATGTATACACACTACAATATATAAAATCAATATATATTGTTCTTTTCTGAAAAGAGATTCTTGACCCTATTAATCAATCAATTAACTAATTAATTTCCCCAATCATCTTAGAGGAAAATGACTGGCAGTCAGATGGCAATACGGGTTTTATATTTTCCATTCTCTTTGTTGAATATTTACCATATGCAGTTCACTTTTTTGTTTAATTTTTTTATTTATTTAAAGTAAGGATTGGAGGGAAGGAGGTGAAGAAACGAGTTCAGACTAGTGTCTAAAGAACTTTGGCAGGAGAAGGGAAGAGATGGAACAATAGCTTAAGGGAACAGCAGGTTGAGAAAACTATCTTTAGAGGAAGCCTTCGCTCTGTTTGCTTTTTGCAGAGAAAGCAACCAGCTTGGGGACAGGGAGTGGAGGGAGGGGGAGAGGGAAAGAGAGAGAGAAAATGCATGATGGAGCAAGGTCACAGGTGGAGCCAGAGGAAGGGGACTGGGCCAGGCAGCTCGGTTTCCCTAGGTGAGAAGGAGGGGCACATCTTCAGAGGGAGCGCTGGGGGCGGAGGCCAGACCGGAGGGCCCGGTGGCCACAGTATGGGCCCAAGGGGACAAGGGATTCCAGACTCTGCACACATGGCCAAAACAGCCAACTGTGGGTTCCAGGCCTGAGCGGGGACAAGTGGAGCCAGCAGAAGATGAGGAAAGAGCAGAATAGGCAGGTGTTAAAGTCAGAATGAAGTCGAAAAACTGGTTTGGTGGCAGGGATTAAAAGCATAATAATATAAAAAAAGGTTATGATCAGTGACGGGACATTAAGACTCATAAGCAAGCACTCTCTGGCTGCACGACCAAATATGTGCAGCAATGTCAGAAATGCCGAAACAAAGTAATAAAAGCTTTTTTTAAAAAAATCAGTTTCAAGCTTTTCTTAGGAAACACAACTTTGGTTAAAATGACCCCACGACTAAATGAGGTCTATTTAATACGGGAGGCAGTACTTCTAAAGAAAAACAAAGCACTTAGGCTGATAAGTTACCAATGCATCAAAATATTAAATTAGTATTTTTATTTTTATTTATTTATTTATTTTGGTTTAAAACAACATGGATTTATTGTCTTACACTTATCAGTTTGGAAGTCCAAAATGGGTCTCATGGTGCCAAAATCAAGATGTTAACAAGGCTGTGTTTCTTTGTCTCTAAGGTTGAATCCATCTCCTTGCCTTTCCACATTTGCTGGTTTGTGGCTCATTTCCTCCATCTTCAAAGCCAGCAACAGTGGGTAGGCTTCTCACGTCATATCACTCTGACCTTAGTTTTTTTTTCTTACATCGTGTGTACAGATGTACGCCTGCCTTACACAGAAGTAACAGCTATATTTATGCACATCTGGTTGCAAAAAAAATGTATCAAGCACAACTGAGGTGCTCAAAGGAAATGAATCACTTAGGGATGGAACATCTGTAATTAGAAAAGACAGCTTGTCCCACCCAGAAACAGTCTCTGGATACAAGTATAGATGGAGCTGTCATTTGGAATGACTTGTCAGAACAGCTTGAAGTAAAACGAAAAGAAGCCGAAACTGGAAAGTAAAAATCTGAGCTAATAGTAACTATTGAATGACATCACCAGAAAGTTCAAGAAATGAATCCGGAGGAAACAGCAGCCTTTCAGCCCTTCCTTCTCCAGGGATCTCTCTTCCATCCCTTTCCACTCAGCACCATTTCCCACAGAATAACCTTCACGTTTCATTGCGCCACAGAACATGAAGCTCGATTAAAGGACTGTCACACAGGTAGAGAAGTATATTTATAACAAAAATGTTCTCCAGTGGGCTTCTGGTTAATACATTTTGGCACATCCAAATGTGATGGAATAGGATGCAGTTGTTAATAAAAACAGGAAGGAGGAAGACATGTATGTGCTGAATTTTCTAGTGTCTAAAATTCAAAGTGTAGAACCATATATATAGGACAACGTCCTTTATATGAAGATGAAAGTCCAGGGTATGAGAGTATAACGTATGTGTGTGTAAGTATGATTATACATGAATGAGATATATCTCTATATCCTAACATGAAATATTTCTGAGTGAAAAACATACTGAGTTTTTAAGTTGCAAAGTAATATCTATATCTAAAAAATGACAAAAATAATACATGTGCATAGAGATCCATGGGCTGTGTAGGGTGTGAACACTGGGCCGACTGGAAGGGCCTTCTTACCTGTGAGGAAGAGTGGACATGGGAGGATGGTGCAGGCTTTCAGCTTTGCTCTGTAGACGTCTATATTATTTGAAACCTGTGCAATAAAGATATATTCATATGTTACTTATGTAGGAAAATAAAAACAATAAGGACCAAAAATGAAAACTATGTGATCAACTCTTTGATCTCCTCATGGGAAACCAGAAAACCACAAAGGAGGTAATTCAGTCATAAGGTAACACAGTCAGGTCCACCAATCCATGACCACACTGGGTGTCATGGAAGGAAGAGGGAACAGGAAGCTTAGTAGCTATACCAGGCCCAAGTATGTCATTTCTGTGAGCAGACTGAGCTTGAAAGTCTGTCTCAAAAGGTCTTCATCTTTCAGCAGCTACAGGGCCGGGGTGGAGGGGAATAATGACAACATTGTAAGGATTATTGAAGAGAGTAACCACAATTTTCAGGAGACTGTGGAATTTTAAAACTTCTTCTTTGGACTCTAAATTACTAAAAAATTGAACAACTTCTGGAGAAGGCAGATTGTTCCTCTGTAGTTGGGGACGCCTCAGGAGCAGGAGACCACGCCAAGGCCCTGTGGGCAGCGGGCATGGTGGTGAAACACAGGCCCTGGTGGAATGTCTTAACGACACAGTCTTTGAGGGTCTTCTTCTGCTCAGGGTGAGAGCTGCTTACCTGACTCTAACTGGGTTCCCAAGAACCCTGAGGCACATGACAAGCTGAGAACAGCGGAAGGTTACAAGTCAGTCTTCTAAACTCCCTATTAAAAATCTGGGGAAAGGAATCTTTTTATGCACGAAGGTTAGAAATATTCGTGCAGGTGGTGGAGCCAAGACGACAGACTAAAAACAGCCTGTACACATTGAACTTGTCAATTTAATGGCAGATCATGGAGGAAAGGCATTTCCATCCAGTGGCTTTAAAGAAGAGGGTAGAACTGAAGTTTGGTGTGTGGAGAAATGAGAACGTGTGAAAAGACCCAACAGAGCCAAATGGGTGATGAAGCAAGGCCAGGAGAGGAGTTCCTGGCAGCGGGTGTTCTAAAAGGAACTTTGGGATCCGAAACCTCTGAAGTTTTCTATGGGAGGTGGACATAAAGGCCTCCCCTTCCTCCTCCAAGACATCTTCAGTGCAGTTGAAACCTATTCCCTAATGCTTTTGTGTAGGTGATTTCTCTCCTCTACCCTTCGCTAGAAATTTTTTTAAAGTAACTGGTTCATTGTTACAAAAACTCATATAAACGTGTGTACTTCCTTTTATGCCTGACCCCTCCCCTCAACTGCTCTCTCCAGATGCAACCTTTGTTACCAGCTTCTTGTATCTCCTGCTGGGGTTGTTCTTTGTGTATTTTTTCTTGAACAGTATCATATCTCCGCTGTTCTGCCCTTGCCCTTGTCACTTAACAATTGACCTTGAGCAGACGTAGCTCTGGCTTATCCTCATATGCTACTTACTG
Organism: Avahi laniger; assembly: GCA_963575035.1. Taxonomy (NCBI): domain Eukaryota; kingdom Metazoa; phylum Chordata; class Mammalia; order Primates; family Indriidae; genus Avahi; species Avahi laniger. The sequence goes on along the minus strand of CAUYSK010067821.1, from coordinate 12,045 downwards.
TTCTCTTCTAGGAATGTACCATAATACATTTGACCAGTTTCCTACAGTTGGAGTTTTGGGTTTCCAGGCTAGGCAGTGATGCGACAATGAATTTGCTTGTTGTGTGAGTGTGTTGTTTTGGAAAACTCAGAGCGGGATGGAGGGCTGTGGGTTTGCAGAGACAGCTGGAGGGGACTCAGGAACTTGAAGTCAAAGGACCACGAGAGATTAAATCCTGGGGAACTGTTAATATTTGAGAACTTTGGGGCTTCCCCAGGCAAGGCATTGGAGATTTGAGCTGAAAAAGATCTTAAGGACTAATATTCAGTTTTCACCTTCTGTATAATTCCAGAAATGCCTTGACTAATTTCCCCTATGTGTTTGCAGTAGTGCTGGAAGGAGGGAGACTCATCTCTACATTCCCTTCTGCATTACCCATAGGCCCACAATAAAATTTCATTGACCTGAATATACCTTATCTTCCATGAACAAAAATATAGTACTTGTACTATTTGTTTTTTTTCCTCTGAATCTTCCAGTGGAGAACTGCAGCCCTTGTAAAGACCGTCCAATTATTTGGGGGAATCAACAGAGGGTGTTTGACATGCACCTAATTTGTTTTTATCTTTCTCCCGACGCTAGCCCGGTCTCTTTCGGGCCCTGCTGCTATCTGGCTGGGCTGAGCCTGTCCCTCCCTTTCAGTGTCACCCTGGAGGCTCTGCCCTGGGAGCCTTGCTTCACAGCAGGCTGCCATGTCATCATGTTTCTCTTCTAACACAGGCAAGAACAGAAATGTTCCAGTTTGCATGTTGGCTTCTTCTCCCCGCCTGGGTCAATGTTCAAGGATTATGAAACCAAGTGTCTCATGACCTGAAAAGCAAATGGAAATGCCCTTGGGAGGAACAAGTGGGTGGCTGCTGTGTAAACACCTGCTGAGTTTCTTGACAGTTGGAGTTTGAAGCCAGCATAAGGCGATGCCACTTAATAGCAGCATAATGGACCACGGGGCATCCTTCTGATGCACAGGAACACGCCTGGCTGTCGTTGCTCAACCCTGAACATTCTGTCCCTTGCATGAGTAGGATCAGCCCCACCATGATGAAGAAATTGGTTGGGAAGAAGGTTTTTGTAAAACAAAGTAGGAAGAATTACATAATCTCCATTTTTGCTGTTTCCTCACCTAGTGGAGTTCTGTGGCAACATTAGCAGAAACACTAGGTCCCACCTCAGTATTCTCAGATGTGGTAGGGGGAGAGGTGCCCCCAGGAAGTATTGCAGGACTCCTGGCTGGGTGTACACAGGGCTGATGTCCGGGTGGCATTCACCGGTATGTGGTAAGGGTCAGCAATGGTTCTGATTGGTTGGAGCCTGTGCCATCCGAGGCATTAAATAGTTTAAATATGTTTGGGTGTATTCTGAAAATCATATTCAATATGACATGATAATTCTACATATGGAAAATAAAAGAGAGGATTTCTTTTGTCATTCACACTATAGGAACTGAAGCTCAACAAAGTCCACTGGCTGGTGAGATGGGAGAAGAATAAAAACCAGAATGGGAAGGAAGAAACCACTGGGGCCAGACTAGAATTAGGGATGGTGGTAATAAGACTTTGGCACTAGTCAGAAAAGCACATGGATGAAACAAGTTTGAGAAATTCTCAACTACATAAAATAGAGGTGGTTCTAGCTGGGCTAATGCATGAAGAAAACCCCCATTGTAACCTCTTCTGTGCATGTTGGTGGGGATGGGGAAAGTGCATTGCCAGACAGATTGAAATCACCTAGGCTTACGGTCATTGGAAGTGCCAATGGCCTTCCTGAGTCTTTGGGGGCTCCTGAGTGGCATTCCAGTGCACCCTTGCTTGTTTTGTCATTCTGTGCCTTCAGGCTCCCATGCTGGAGAAGGGTCTCCTGAAGCAGGAGCCCACAGAGGACAGTGTGGCGGTCAAGAGCATGGCTGCAATGCCAGGCAGACCAGGTCCAGTCCCTCGGCTGCCACTCACTGGCCGTGTAAATTCAGACACGTGACTTAGTCTCTCTGGCCCCCAGTTTCCTCTTTGTGAGGGTAAGAAGAGCCACCTCAGAGCAGAGATGATACACTAAAGATTTCCACAGTGCCTAGCCCAGAGGAAGCGTTCAGTAAGTGGTAGCAGGTACAGCCAACATGCAGGAGTGACAGTCTGTGAGTTCAACTTCAGCCACAGAAAAGGAGACAGAAACTCCATCAAGGTCAGGAACTCCCTAAGGTTAGAAAGCTGAAGAGGGATATGATCAGAAAAAATGATCATAAAAAATAGTAAAGCTTCTGAATCTTTGAACATCTGCCAGTTCTCGGTGTACTTCCAGTGCTGATAAAGAAGAAAAATCTTGTTCCTTGTTTTCAAGAATGTCAGGTGTAGCTGGAAAGGCATGCCCTATGCCTAGTCAAAGGCAGGAAAAGAGCAAACTCCCAGGAAACAGAGAAAAAAGAAGAAGAAAGGCTGGAACCTGGGGATTGCAGGAAGGAAGAAAAAGTATCTGACAATCAGCCAAGTCTCCAAATGTAGCCCTGGGGACATGGCCCGCAGGAAGCCTGTAGTACTTCCTGCCACAGGGGTTCCTGGAAGTCAGTTTACCCAATAACACTCCCTGCAGGAGTTCAGTTTAATTCTGTGGCTTACTAGAAATAAACATCTAATGAACACATAATTGAATGGGCAAGCTGGCTGGGCTCATAGTGTCTATTATTTAGCTACCCTGGAACCCCCCAAAGGTATCAGGTGTTCCTTTTACGTTAGCACAGAGAGCAGCAGAGCTGGGCAGATGATGGGAGTACACAGCTGTGGTTTTATCTGCTCACTGTCTTCCTCAAACAGAACCTATTTTTTCCTTTGGGGGAACCAGCCCTCCCCTAGTCTTAACCCTTGGCTTGGATTCCGTCTTTTAAGACTCAGTTCTACCAGAAGGTAACCTCTGATAAGTTCTCAATTCCCAATGTCGGGTTAGGCATGGGATACAGCCTAACCAACCAGAATCAAAGCAGTATGTCTGAGACGGGACACACGAGGCAATGCAAACCAACGAGATGCAGCTCCCGATACCTGGAGCTACTGGGACAGAGGTGCTCTCCTGCTAGAGGACTTTGAGCTTGTAGTCTGCAACTGCTGGGGCTTTGCCTTCCCTCCAAGAGAGCCTGAGTGAGGATGAAGACAACATAGGACAAAGCAGAGACAAGAGAGGGAGAGATTGATTCCTGCTCATAGCATTTGAACTCCTCCTCTTCCGGCTAAGCATGATCTGCCCCTACAATTTTCCATTTCCTGGGCTTGTAAATTCTCTTTTGTGCTTAAATCGGTTTGAGGTGGGTTTCTTTCACCTAAATACAGCAGGAAACTGAGGGGACACCTGTTTTCTCTTCACCGCCAAAATGGAAAAGCAACAGAGTCTTCCTTGTGGCCTGAATTATAGATTTCCCACCTCTTTTTAAGAGTAAGCCTTTGTGTTGACCCTTGATTTTCCCAATTCATGTACCTGAGTCAAGCTCTTGAAACTAGTCTGAAATTAATTCCACATTTTGTAAAATAAGGAGGAAACAGAATTCAGTGAGAAAGTCAACATTTTACAATAAGATAGGATTTATATAAAATTTGCTCAACGTCTACCAGTGTATCCGTCGCCAAGCCTGGGTTAGCATCTCCAGGAGGGAATAATGCTTTTTTATTAACTGTATTGGAGGCATTTTGAGAAACAGTATTAAATAACTGTAAGTCAAATGATGGAAAAGAAAAAAAATTCATCTTGACAGTGGAAATGAGTTTTCTATTGCTTTTCAAGGTCTATAGGTATGGGTTTGGTGTTTGGTATTAATATGTGTTGCACGTCTGTGTCTCTGGGAAGAGAATGTGTATCTCTTAATAGAACCTAGGCAGCAAAGACACTGTCTTTATGATTGTGTGGTTTGACAAACATGCTTTTCTAACCGTGGGTCAGGTGGAGATGGGTTCTTTCATGATCCCACACAGACACCCTGTTCTCCCTTCTTCCGCATATCCAAAGTATTCCCTTTCTTTACGATTCAGTTTAAGGCATGTGTGACCTTGGAAAAGTCCCCAATGTGCTTCGATGATCTCATCTGTCAAAAGAGCAGTTTGGACTAGATCGGTGGTTCCAACTTAAGAAAAAAAAAAAAGAATGGGATTCTTTGTTCAAAAAAGATTACACAGAACCCCAACAGAGTAAACAGATCAAACCAGAGCTGCTCAGGTTGCAGTGGGTTGGTGGGCTGGGAGTTCTCTGTGGTTGGTCTCCAGAATGGCTCTTGAGGTACCTTCATGAGTCCTTAGGACTTTGGGAAGCTATTTGAGATCCCAGACCAGATGTTCTCCAAGACCTTCTCCAGCTCCAAACACTGAAGTCCTCTATTTCTAGGTGCCACCTCTTCCATGAAGCCTTTTAAGGGCCTGGGATCATACAGACTGCTTCTTTTCTGGTTGCCACTCAGCATTTGTGAGTATATTGCACCCTGGCCCATGCTTGTAAACTGACCCCTCTGTGGAGATTTGTCTTTCTTTGAAACTTGTACCTCTATGTATTTCTTTTGAGAAGTGGCTCAAAACTTCCTTACAAGTTACAGAATGTAATGGAAAGTACTCCAGGAAATGGGGAGAGAAATTTTGCTCACAGAAAAGGGAAAGGCTGGCAAATGGTAAGATGCTAGCATAGAGCAAACAAAACCTGGATAGATGCTAAGCATGGATACGGGGGCACAGGAGGGCCAGTGCAGGCCTAAAGCCCCCATACTTGGTCCTTACCCTACATCTTTTCGCCCTGGTGTACGAGTTGGCCAAGCCGTCTGTCATAGCTGGAAGGTCATGGGAGATGTCTGCGTGTCACTTTTCATCCCTGGGGCCAGTCCGTGGTGTGTGTGTTTAAGTTACTGTCGAAGACAGTCACTAGGAGCAAAAGCCTGAGACTGTCACTAGTACCCCACCTACCTTTGTCATTTCCTTGCCGCTGTGGGTCGAGCTCTGCTTCCCTGAGTAGAGTGCTTTTTCACCGTCATCCTCACTCTGGGGTTCTGTGTAACCTTTATGGGGCTTAGAAATACACTTCATACAGGATGTGGTTTATCTAAGACTGGTCATGCTCAGTGGGGCCTGCCCTTGGACTCCATGTAGTGGACAGGTTCCTGGGGCTCAGTTGGGACATCGTGGTTGCAGCACCACCTGGTGGCAGTGAAGGACAGTGCGTGTGATGAATGAATGTTACCTTTCCAATGAGGGGTAAATGGGTAAATAGCAAGAGAAACAGTGTTCAGGGATTCCCTTTCTTCATGAACAACTCCATTCAAAATATGCTTTAAAGCAAAAACTATACTGGTTATATTTTTTTAGTCTTACTAATGATTCCCAAGACATGTCAATGTTATCATAATAAAGACTAATTATTACGGAGTTCTCAGTGATCAAATTCTTAATAACAGCCTGTAACTGATTGCTATCATGTATAAGAGAAATCAGGAGAAAAAATGTGGCTAATTCAGTAGAAACTCAATACTGAAAAATAATTCAGATTTCCAGATGTTCTTTTGAAATGTTGATTCTTAAAATCTTTGTATTGTGAAAAGTCTCAAAGATACTCTAGTCCTGCTTGTGCTTAACATTCTCTTAACCATAGAACTCTTTCCTCTAATGAAATCTTATTCTGCCATCTATATTTAGGTTTTACCCTTAAAGTTGTCAGCAAGGGAAGGCATGAGTTATCTATGTGTTTGAACTCCATGTACGTGTGAGGTACAACTTATGCTGTGGTCACACTGAGTTTTTCAACAAACATACTAAAACATATACATAAAAATAATCACCACTAAAGAAATCATCTTGAAAAGCAGTACCTTTATTCAAATTGTGCTACCACTGATCAAGACAATTTGGGGACATCTCTTTTGAAATTATCTTTGTAGCAGTTTGTACTCATGTGAAAATTGTATTACATTACTTTGGGTCCTACTCCTTGGTAATTCAAAACAGTGTTACACAGCTCGGTCAACTTTCTTAGTTATCAGATTTATCAGATATCACCTATTTCTAAAAATTAAATCTCCTTAAAAGATGAGAAGACAACGGCCACAGATTTTGCAGTATGTCACCATTCTCTCAAACTCCAGGAGACGTTTTATTTTTGAAGGTGACAGCCTTTGTATTGTCTGCAGATAAAAGGAGAGAGAGGGCAGTGGGCAAACAAGTGCAATTGATTTCCAATCAGAAAATCTTATAATTTCCAATTAGAAAAGTTTTAAAGTGATGTAGAAGGTAAGACTAGGGTGAGTGGAATTGTTGAGAATGAGAAGGGCTCTGCCTGGGGGACTTTGTAAAGACTCGCTCCTTCATGTTGGTTTTGGTATAGTGTGTACGATTATAGAGGGGCAGACTTGTTTGCTATGACGATGGAATGCGTAAAAAACAACAGGCAAATATATTTTTTTATTTTCTTCATAAAATATCCAACACTTACCAAGCAGTTCACAGAAATTAAAATCAGATCTCAACTTAAACCTAGAGCTCAAAATATTAATCATAGTACTCTTTGAATTAATATTCGTTCATTTAATTTAGTTGAAATTAAAAATAACTTTATAAGCATGATTTAATAACTTGAATTATTTTAAATAAACAACATACAGTAATAGATGGTTCTAGATCTGTGCTTGCTGGCGGATAGGAGGGGTTAAGAGTGTGGGCTCTGACTCTCCAGGTTTGAATTAGATATCATCTCTGTGCCTTAGTCTCCAGCTCTGTAGAATGAGGATGATAATAATTTCACCCTCTTAAGAGGTCGTTGCAAGGAATGGAAAAGAACATTTTTTGTTCACAGCAGCATTTGCTGAGGAGAGATCACAATTGGCTACTGTGTTTCTCAAGGCCAGCTCTAAACCAGCAGAAGCCGATAAAAGATCACGCACTTGAAGTGACCATGGGACCCTAGACTCTCACTGGTGCTAACTGAAGACTCTTTCCTCAACAGTGAGCAATGGGGTTTGTCTTAACCAACTGTGTTTAGACCTTTGCTCTTCTTCCTGAGGGCGAAGGTGAATCCTGACTGGAGGAATTGCAAAAGGAATGATAGCAAATGGGAATGCGAACAGTGGCTCTCCCCAGAGTACTAGATTTCAATCCTCAGTTAGCAATAACTACACGAACCTCCCTGGTGAGTGCTTTAGTAAGTCTGAGTGTTCCCTCTCACTGAGCTAATACTGAACTCAGTGAATTTCTTCCCTAGCCCGTGTTCCTGTGCCTGGCAAGTCAATAGACTCTGCTTTTCATTTTTATCTATCTATCTAGTCTATTATCGCCCACCTCCTACCTACCCATCTATTCATCCATTCATCCACCCGTCCATCTCTAGTTATTTAGTAGTTCTGTTAGTCTTTGTTTTATCTGTTGACAGGCCTAAATAAAGGAGTATATGTAAATCACTTAGAACTTAGTACATGGTAAGCACTGACAAGTGACAGCTCTTATCTATTCATTCACTGGTATCTCGTATATATTAGAAGAATAACATGTCACTGAAATATTTTAATTATATCTCTGTAGAAGTATATGTAAATAATAATACATAGACCTCAGTAATAGAATGTCTCTAACCCAAGTTTTAAGTACTGATGTGGGGTTCAGGAATATAATATTTAGCATCTAGGGACATGGTTGGGAAGATTTTGAGCCTCTCTGGTGGGAAAGAGGCTGGTATCTTCAGGCCTAGGTTCAGGGTGAGAGACTTTGAAGTTTAAAAGACTATTTACTCTGATTATCTCCAACTTATGAGCTCTTGAAAATTATAACTCTTAGCTCCTTAAGGGAACAGGGTTAAAAAGTAGTTTGTAAGCATCTGCAAGGCCTGTTTCAAAGCTCAGCCTTGGCCTTGCACTGTAGCATTTTAGCACAGCACACAAGCGTGAGCTTTTGTTGCTGAGGAAATGGCTTTGCTTTTCAGATGAAAGAGGTATTGAGGACGCTTTTCCATAAGTGACACAGAGCAGGCTGTATTGTTCCCAGACCTGCTGTTCTGTGCAACCTGAAGCTCTGGGTCCTGTCCTTGCCCCTCTGGCCAATCACAGCTACGGTGGCAGGTGCCAATCCAGGCCTTCCTTGGTGAAGTCCAGCCCATGCTGATATCCACCTCCCTTCCTACTTGCTTAGGCAATCGTGGCACATGTTTGAACCCAACAACGAAGAAGGGTCTTGGGTAATTTTGAGTCAGCCTCCATGTTCTGCAGAAACTTGAAACACAGATGTGAAAGGGATCCCTGAGGTCAGGACCTCAGATGCCCCTGCCTCACAGTCAGAGAGCATCAACCTCTGGAGGTCGGGTGGAGGACCAGCAGGGATGACAGCAGGATCACTCCGAGAGAGCCAACAGCCCAGGCCAGCACAAGCTGGGATCCAGCTCTGCTTCACACACAGGAGTTAGTCCTCTTAAATTGTCCCTTTAGTTGAAATTAATCATTTATTTAGAATCTCCACTTCCTGCCAATTGTTCAACTGGCATGGCTGCAGCTCCTTCCTGAAAACCAACAATGAAGGAACCAAAGAAGCAAGAAGAAAACATGGATTCTAGAAATTGACAACAAACCACCCACCCCCATTGCTCTTCTTCCTGAGGATGACGGTGAATCCTGATTGGAGCAGTTGCAAAGGGGCATGTCAGCAAATGGCATAGGAACAGCGGTTCTACTGCTTGGGGCTCATCGCTCTCCTCCTCCAACTCCCTTCCTGATGCAGAGTGGCACAGAGTAGCCAATTCCCCCTTTCAGCTTGAGCTCACAGGGCAGAACAATTCAACACTTGAGTAAAGGTACATTAAAAGAAAGACCAAGATGGCACGATACATACTACCAAAAGCAAAAGTATTAGAACAAACAGATCGAGGATTTAAAGTAAGTTTGAGATACGTGTGTGTCTCTATACATATATTTGTGTGCATATATGCCGATGTCCCTCAGTATTCGTGGGAGATTGGTTCCGGGATCCCCCTCGGAACCAAAATCCAGAAATGCTCAAATCCCTTACACAAAATGATACAGTATTTGCATATAATCTATGCACATCCTCCCATATACTTTAAATCATCTCTAGATTACTTACAGTACTTAACGTAATGCAAATGCCATGTAAATAGTTATTATTCTGTATCATTTAGGAAATAATGACAAGAAAAATGTCTGTATGTGTTCAGTATGGACGCAACCATCCATTTAAAAAAATATTTTCCATTTGCAGTCAGTTGAATCCACAGATGTGAAACCCATGGATACAGAGGGCTGACTGTATATATATGTAGGTATCTATATATAATATATAATAAGTAGATATAGATATATACGTATCTATATATGTGCTGAAGAATGTAAGAGATTATAGTAGCAATTTGAAACAAGAATAAGAAATCATAAAAAGAATCAAGTGGAAATATTAGGTATTAAAATAATTGCAATAAAGGACACAATATGTAAGAGAAATAGGATAAATGTAGCTGAAGAATGAATCAATAAGTTGGGACATAAGCTTAAGAGAACTTTCCCAGAAGGGAGCAGGAAACGATAAAGAAATGAAAATATAAAAAGAAAGGTAAGATACAAGAAGGATAAAGGTAGAAATACCAACATCCAAATAATAGAAATCACAGAAAAACAGATAACAAAAAACTGAGAACAGCAAATATTTAAAGAAATGATGAAGGGAAATTTTCCAGAACTAAGGAACTTTGAAAGTTTTCATTGCATGGGTCCATAGAAAACCCTACAGAGAGACCAAGAAAAACTCTCGCCTAGATACACTGTACAGAAATTAAGAGTTTCGCAAAGAGAAAAGTCTAAAGGCTGCTAGAGAAAAGGCAATCATCTTGCAAAGGAACAAGAGTCAGATGACAGAGGACCTCCCACATGAGTACTGGATATACTTAGCAAATGCAATAACCCACTTTCCACTTAGAATCTTGTATTCCAGCCACGTTCCAATGGGAGAGTTTTCCCTCAAAGAAGGTTTGCCGCAAAGACCCACATTGAAAACACTTTGGGGGGAAGTTTTCAAGTATAAAATAAACAAATGCAGGATGAAGAATGAGATACAGGGAGGGGAAAGGGTCATCAAATACCTTAGTAAAGTTAGTATTGTCTAAAAGTTAATCTCCTCTGCTTTAAGTGGCCTGCGGTTGGGTTGGATAGTTTTGTGTTTGGCAAAGTCATAAGAGGAAAACTCCTTCCATATGATATGGAGGGGAAGGGAATTCATACAAATCATCAGGGGAAAAAAAGGGATTCCTTGTGGTATCTATAACCACAGCTTCCCTCTTTTCATCATTCCATTAAACACATGTGCTTTATGTGAGCCTATAGCTTTGTTTCTTCAGCTCACGTTTCATTGACTGTTTCTTGATAGTACGTAATCACGGCAGCACCTTATCAGCAAGTCCTCCGACAGGAGTATGCCGATTCCTACACATTTCAAGTCCAGAAAACATATTTCCCTGACATGGTATCTTCTACATTTCTGGTCTTTTCCCTTGACCAGATGGAAGTTGTCTCCTTTGCCCTAAGTCAGGATTCTCGACCTTAGATTAACATTTTGGGCTGAATATTTATTGTGGGGAGCTGTCCTGTGCACTGTAGGGGTTAACAGTGTCCCTGTCTTCTACTCATTGTATGTCAGAAGGACCCCTGCCTTTGTTGGGACAATTGAAAATGTCTCCAGACATTTTCACCCCTGGTTGAGAACCACTGTTCTAAATAGTGTTCATCATCTGCGTCACTCTAAGGTTCTTCCAACTCGAGGACAAGGTATGCAACATATTTCCTGTTTCTCCAGCTTGGAGTATAAGATAATGCCATGCTTAAAAAAATATATATTCAAATAAAATAGCTTGAGCCCTCATATTACTGTCAAAAGAACGTCCTTCTTTTCTCTTCTGGAATTTCCCTTTCCTATCGTGAGTCCAAGGAACCCCAAAGACCGCTTGGTCCTGTCAGTTTCCAGCCAGCTGAGCCCCTTTACTGCTCTGGGGCTCTTGCTGCCTTGCAGGTTGTGCCCCGAGCTGGCAGTCCCCGCTCCCTGCTGTGGGGGTTGAGACATAGAGGTGCTATTAGTCCTGAGGCTTGGCCTGTGATTGGTGTAGCAGTGGCGGCTCATGCTATGGGGCATGAAGAGAAGACATCTCTCATCAACCTTTCACTCTCAGCTGGGGTCATTCTAGACACCACCACAGCTGAAGGTACCGGTGTCATAGCTTTTAGTTAGCATCTCTGCATCGGGGCACGCACATGCAAACACACACAGAGCCGCTGTTCCCAAGGCATTCCCACAGTTCCAGGTGATTGGGTCAGGAGATATCTGTAGCCCTGACACATGCTGGGACAAGCCCACCTTGAGAAGGACCTGTCCTCAGGGTTGAGTCTGGGTCACAGGTCCAGACTCCATCATCCCTTATGGGCCTCTCCCCTGGCGTGGCTGCCAGTCTGCTGGCCTCGTAGGTGGCTGCTGCTGCCCACTGTGATGTTCTAAGAACACTAAACTTCAAAAGGGAAGAGGCAGGGGCTCCATCGCTACACCTTCTAGATAACCAGATCCAGAGGTATATTCATGAGGAGGCTTTGTCACCAGTCCCCTCCCCACCGCCATGTCCTGTTTTACTCTTCTATCAAAACAAACCTTCACTAGGAGGAACCCCTGGAGATATTTATTCTGGAACAAAGAGCATATGTTTAAGCACTCATTGTGACATTTATGTAGCTGCTTGTCCTTTTTTTTTTTTTTTTGAGACAGAAGTTGCTGGGGCTAGAGTGCCGTGGCGTCAGCCTAGCTCACAGCAACCTCAAACTCCTGGGCTCAAGGGATCCTCCTGCCTCAGCCTCTCTAGTAGCTGGGACTATAGGCATGTGCCACCACACCAGGCTAATTTTTTCTATTTTTAGTACAGATGGGGTCTCGCTCTTGCTCAGGCTGATCTCAAACTCCTGAGCTCAGGCAATCCTCCCTCCTGCCTTGGCCTCCCAGAGTGCTAGGATTACAGGCGTGAGCCACCGCACCCGGC
>CAUYSK010067818.1:0-14227 GCA_963575035.1 Avahi laniger | reverse complement strand
GATTTACATTTAGAAAGATCAATCTGGCAGCAGTGTGAAGGAGAAATTGTGAGGAAGACAAGTCTAGCTGTAAAGAGATCCTTCAATAGGCTATGGTTAACAATCCAGAAAATAATTGAAGAAAGCTTAAACTTTAATATCCATGGAGACAGCATGTTGGAATAAACTTGAAGGAAAAGTATGCAGTAAAATTGATTTAAGGATTAAAATCTGCTAACTTCCTAAGAAAATGAAAAATAGCATATATTATCTTATGAGTTAACAATGATTATTTTCCTACAGATATAAAAAAATTTACTACTCTCAACTAGTGCAACCTCTGTGGAAAGCAATATGGAGATACCTTAAAGAGATACAAGTAGAACCACCATTTGATCCAGCAATCCCATTACTGGACATCTACCCAAAAGAACAGAAGACACTCTATGAAAAAGACACCTGCACTCGAATGTTTATAGCAGCACAATTCACAATTGCAAAGATGTGGAAGCAATCCAAATGCCCATCAATACATGAGTGGATTAATAAAATGTGGTATATGTATACCATGGAGTGCTACTCAGCTATAAGAAACAATGGTGATCTAGCACCTCTTGTATTCTCCTGGATAGAGCTGGAACCCATTCTCATAAGTGAAGTATTCCAAGAATGGAAAAATAAGCAGCACATGTACTCACTAGCAAATTGGTTTCACTGATCAACACCTAAGTGCACATATAAGAATAACATTTATTGGTTGTCGAGAAGGTGGGAGAGGGGAGGAGGGGATGGGTATATGTATACATAATGAGTGGGATGTGCACCATCTGGGGGATGGATGCGCTTGAAGCTCTGACTTGGGGGGAGAGAAGGAGCAAGGGCAACATACATAACCTAAACATCTGTACCCCAATAATATACTGAAATAAAAAAAATGTACTACTCTCAAGGAGCTTGTAGTCTTAATAGTGAATCATACCTATTTTCATACTTGTTATTAAAGTCAAAACAAAGTAAATATTATACTAGAGTTATAGATAAAAGACTGAAAGTAAGAAAACTGTAGGCTAGTATTTCTAATGAACATTGATGCAAAATTCACCAATAAAATATTAGTAAATCAAATTTAAGAACACATCAAAAATATTATACATCATGATCAAGTGGGATTTATCCCTGGCATGCAAGTCTAGTTTAACATGTGCATCATTTAATGTGATGTATTACATTAACAGACTGAAAGTTAAAAACCACATGACCATATCAACTTTCACAGAACACACATTTAGCAAAGTTCAACATCCTTTCTTGATGTCTAACACTTTAGGTAAGGAAGAAAATTTCTTCAACATAATGAAGGCCATTTATGAAAAACCCATAGCTAACACCATAATCAATGGGGAGAAACTGAAAGCTTTTCCTCTAAGATCTGATAAAAGGCAAGGATGCCTACTCTCACCACTTCTGTTCAACATGGTGCTGGAGTTGGTATCAAGAGCAATTAGAAAAGAAAAAGAAATGAAAGATATCAAAATTGGAAAGGAAGAAGTAAGATTATTTCTATTTGCAGATGACATGGTCTTATATGTAGATAACCCCAATGACTACACCAAAAAACTGTAAGATCTAATAAATGAATTCAGTAATGTCATAGGACATAAAATCAACATACAAAAATTCATGGAATTTTATATACACAAATAATGACCTAGCCAAAAAAAATCAAGGAAATCCCAAATATAATCACATCAAAATATTAAAATAAAATATTTAGGAATAAAAATAACCAAGGAGGTGAAAGACCTTTTCACTGAAAACTATAAAACATTAATGAAAGAAATTAATGAGAACAAAAATAAATGGAAAGGTGAGGGGTAGAATATATAGAGATAGAGAATAGAGAATAAAACAGTGGTTACCAGAGTCTGGGTTAGGGGAGGAAATGAATGGGTAGATGTAGGTCAAAGGATACAAAACAACAATGTAGGATGAGCAAATTCAAAGATTAATATACAACCTGAGGATTATAGTAAATAATAGTGTATTAATTCAGAATTTTTGCTAAATTAGTAGATTATAGCTGCTCATGCCACAAGGGGTGGAGGGTAGGGGGAAATGAGTAACTGTGTGAGATGATGTATATGTTAATTTGTTTCTAATATGTATATTAATTTTACTATATATATACACATATATATTTTACTATATGTATATACATATATCTAGTATTTTACTGTATATTTTTATATTTTGCTATATATACATATATCTATCTACTATATATGTCTTATCACATGATGTCATATACCTTAAATATGCACAACAAAATTTATTTCCAGAAATAAAATCAATTTTATTAAATAAAATTTTATTTAAATTAAAAAATAATTTAAAAGAAGAGTTTGAAAGCACAATTAAGAAATAGCCATCATTCTATCATTATAAAGTACAGAGTTGTCTAATTTCTGTAACTAAACACTGTCTTCAAAGAAATTGCTCATATTACCTAAACATCTCTGAGTAACTTCTTAAAATTGCCAGCAAAGCCATATGTGGATTTTGAGGCATGCATCTCCCAGAAGCTATAATTCATTATCTTAATCATATTTATTACTACTATTAAAAGTATTACAAAGAAATTTCTGTTAAGTATTATTTAAATGGTCATTAACATTTAATGGATTTCATGTGCATATAAATTGCTAACTCTTAATTTTCATGTAAGTATAGTGGAGTGATGAAAAAATGTATATTTTATATGTATAGAGTTTACAATTATTAGAAATGGTGCATACTGTATTACATATTATGTTTTCTGTGTGTGTGTATATATAGAAAATATATTAAAATTATATATGAATGTGTAGTTTTAACTCCAATTTTTATTTTGGCAAAATATTCAGAATTAAATCACTAAATTATCTTTTGTCCTCCATAAATGAATAACATAACAAAAGGTGTAAAAATGTAAAAAATGACTAAAGATTTCAGACAACATTGTGATTAGGGTATAGATTAGAGGAGGAAAAATGCCTGGAGAGAAGGTTGTAAAAGTTAGCTAAGGCCAAGCTATGAAGGGGACTTTCTTGTTCATGGTAGGGATTTGATCGGGATGTAGGGACCCATTGAATATTGGCAGAGAAGGTCAGATAACAGTGAGTTTTCAGATTGGTTGACTGAATAGAAATAATTCTGTTTACCTAAAAGTGTAACCAGAATGAATAAGAAGATTGAACTTATACTCAGGAAAAAAGTATGGAACAAACAGGTAGAATTCAGGGACAGAGGAAGCGTTAATCTAACACCAGGGTTAACATTGAAATTTGTCAATTTTAGCGGTAAAGAAATCTGACTGAAGACACCCCTCTCCACCCTGACACATAGTACTGCTACAATTATCTGTATTAAGCTGCACTTTTAGTTCCTGGTTCTTGTTGTTTCACCAACTTTTATTGCAACCGGGAAGGTGGAGAGCTGGCAAGAGCTTTTAAAGGCGGGCAGGCAGGATTTTGGCTTGGATGGAGAGTACTAGACAAAAGATCTTTCATAAACTCACTGTTCCTTTTGCAGTATATCTCAATTTAGGGAATTTCTATTTTCCTCCCCAGATCACACACTCGCTGCACTTTAGGAATTTGATTTCCCCTCCTTTAGTTACACATTCTCTCACTGCACTTAAGGAATTTGAGTTACTTCCTATCAGTTTTGAATCACCCTATTTGGCAATCCTGAAATTATTTAGAAATGCTCTTATCTCATCTGTATTATTTTTGTCCTCTGTAAACAAGTCTAGTGGTTTTTCCAGGTCCATTATTTCAGTTGTGTTATCTCATATTCATTTATTTTTTAAATGTCCCAGCTCTGCTTCTCTTCAGTGTAAGCAGCATAAGGCTATGGAAGGACTCTCTGGTGAGGAAAAGGGATTCTGGTTCCTGTTTTTGCCATCGATGGCTGTTCAGCTTTGGGTAAATGCTTTACCTTACTGGGCTTCAGGTACTCATTCATGAAATATAGGAAAAGGCTGCAATAAACGCACTTTATCAACATTCCTTCCCATAAAATTCTGACTTTTACTTTGTCCCAGGTAACCTGCCAGCCTATCTATCTTATCTTTCCTTTAAAGTCACGTTCATATTATTATTATTATGTTTATTACATCGTACTTATATAATCTTATTTATTTATTTACATAATATATATTTATTGAGCTCATGCTGAATATATGCCAAGTACTGGGCTAAACGCAAAGAACAAGACAGTCATGGCCAATCTTTTTAGGGCTTATAGTGTAACTGAGAATACAAATGAGCATTTACAAGTGTGAAGAAAGTAGCCGAAGACAGAAGTGGAGGGCACTATGGGATGTAAGACGGATCTCTCCCAATCAGGAAAGGGCCTCCTTGAAGAAGAACTTTACACAGGGACCTAAAGAATGAGAGTTACCTGAAACAGGAAAAGGAAGACTGAAACAGAGGACACAGCATGTTAGAATGCCTGGAAATAGGAGAGAACAAAGCTTTGAAAGAAATTCTGTTTAGCTAAAGAAGAAAGAATGAAAGAAAAAGAAGCTCTACTGTATGTAGAGCTGGGTATGTGGCCAGATTTTCTTCCAGGACATTTTGAACCATCTTAAGGTTTTGGACTCTATCCTATGAACAATAAAAAGCCTTTGAAAAGTTGTTAGCAGGGATGCATTCTGGTCATATTTGCATTCTAAGAATTTTAATCGGGATTCATAATAATAATGAATTTTAAAAATAACTAAATTTTATTTCAAGCTTATGATAGTCACAACTGTAAATTCTTTTTGTAAGTTGCCTTAATTAATTCCTTGCAACAACTGTATTAGTTTCTTAGGGCTGCTGCAACAAAGAACCACAAACTGGGTGGCTTGAAATAAAAAAAAAAGAAAAATTATTCTCTCACAATTCTGAAACCTGGAAGTTTGAAATAAAAATGTGGGCAAGACCATGCTCTCTCTGAAGGCTCTAGGGGGCTATTCTTCCTTGCCTTTCCCTGCCTTCTGATGCTTGCCGACAATGTTTGGTGTTCCATGGCTTGTAGTGTCATCACTCCAATTTCTGCCTCATCTTGACGTGATGTGTTCTCCCCGTGAATCACATTGTTTTCACTCTGTCCACGTTTCCGTGTCCAAATTTCCCTATTCTTATATGGATACCAATCATTGCATTAGGACCCACTTTAATCTGATACAGCATCATCTTAATTTATTACATCTGAGAAGACCCTATTTCCAAATAAGCTTACATTCTGAGTTTCTGGAGGGACATGAATTTTGGAGGTCACTATTTATTTTAGTACTATAGCCTTAAGCAGTTAACTCAATTCCAGTTTGGGAGACGAGAAATCTGATGCACTGTGAAGTTAAGAAAAATGTCCAAGGTCACAAAGCTAATATGTGGCAGGGCTGGATTAGCAGGGAGACCAGTTGGAAAGCTATTGCAGAGAGATGATGATGGGGGCCGTGGGGGTGGAAAAATACAGATGGTTCTGATAAATATTTTTAGAGTATAATCAACAACATCTACTAGCAATTTTGATGTGAAGGGTAAGTGGGAGGAAGAGTCAAGAAAATCTACCAGGTTTCCAACCTGAGCATTTGTGTAGAAGTTCCATCCACTTACAGTTACAGAAAGCACTGGATAAAGGGCAGGTTTGGGGAGAAAGGAAAAAATTCAGGGTTAGCAATGTTTAGTCTGAGGTGCCCATGGAATATATCTTTGGAAATGGATCTAATAGCCTAGGACTGAAGTGGATGGTCTGGGCCAGACTATCAGAAAATTGAATTATTCATTCATCATTTACCAAATATTGCCTTCCGTGTGTCAGTTATTATCACAGGCATCAAGAACACAGCCGTGAACAAGATAGGCAAAGTTTCTGCTCTCATGGAAATGCCATTCTTTTTTATTTTTTGAGACAGGGTCTTGCTCTGTCACCCAGGCTGGAGTGCACTAGCATCATCATAACTTACTGCAACCTCGAACTCCTAGACTCAAGGAATCCTCCTGACTCAGCCTCCCAAGTAGCTGGGACTACAGGCATGTGCCACCACACCTGGCTAATTTTTAAAGTTTTTTGTAGAAATGGGGTCTTGCTATTGCCCAGGCTGGTCTCAACCTCCTGGCCTCAAGGAATCTTCTTCCCACCTCGGCCTCTCAAAGTTCTAAGATTACAGGCATGAGCCACCGCACCCAGCCAAGAAATGTCATTCTTGATAGGGGAGACAGACAATAAACAACAAAAAGAAATAAGATAATTTCAAATAGTGACAAGTGCTATGTACACAATAAAAAGGGATGACAAGAAAGTGAATGATAGAGATTACCTCGTATAGCTTGTGTGGTAAGAGTAGGCTTCTCTTAGGAGATGACAATTGAACTGAGACCTGCATGATATGAGGAGGTGACCTCATGGATTTAAGTGTACAAAAGCCCAAAGGCAGCGATGTCCTTGTAGTTTGTGAGGAGCAAACAAAAAAATGCCAGTGTGGCTGGTGCATAGGAATCTAGGGAGGTGAAGAAGTTAATAGAGGATGAGATCAAGATGCCACAGAAGCCGAGAGAGAGAGAGAGAGAGAGAGAGAGAGAGAGAGAGAGAGACAGAGAAAGTGTATCGTGTGTACGTGTGTGTCTTTAGAAGATTTTTCCTACAAAGATGCACAGACACACACACACACACACATGGATTTTTTAATTTAAAGGCATGAGAATGGAAGATATTGCCTGAGGAGACAGAGCAGAATGAGAACAAGCAAAAGCCCATGACACAGGTCTGCAGTTACTTGAGTCTCACGGATAAGGAATAGTCAGATCAGAAGGAAGAAAATAACAGGCTCTCATTTCTGTTTCTCCCATTAAAATGAAAGTTGTTCTTCTATCAAAATGAAAGTTGCTCCCCCACTGCCAAGCAAAGTGTCTTTCACAAAACTGTGCCAATAAATATTTAATTAATTGATTAAATATTTAATATTTAATTGATTTTAAATAGATAAAAGGCAATAGTAAGGTAAAACCTTCATTTGTGGTATTTTTCATCAATGGCCACATCTTTATTTTTCCTGAGTCTACATAATTTGCTGTGTAATTTCACTATTTTCTTTCTAAAAAAAAGGAATCTAGTACAGTTTCCCAGCTTTTGACTTGTGTAGGGTTTGATCCTGAGACCGCGTTGGCCAGTGGCATGAAGTGGAAGTGCCCGTGTGCCAGTTCTGCATGCCAGCCTCGAGAGGCCTTCTGTGTTCCTTGTATACTCTTGTGCCTCTGCCGTTACTATGAGAAGGACAAGCCTGGACTGGATCCAAGAGGAAGAAAGAGAATGAGAGATGCGTGGAATGCAGCTGTTCGGCTGTGCTGCCCCAGACAAGCCTAACCTAGAGCAGAGCCCCAGCTGAACTGCGGGTATGCAAGTGAGTCCAGCCTACGTCAGCGTAGGTCAGCCCAGTCCACTCACAAGCACGGTAACATAATGAAGGAGTGGTGTCAAAGCCCTTGAGTTTTGGAGTGGTTTGGTACACAGAAAGAGCTAACTGATTCACCAGTCTTTTAAGGGGGTGACCTAGGTGAACAAGCTGTGGGATAATAGGGAATTGATGGATGGATCAGGGCAGGGCATGGAGAAAAACAGTCATCTCAAATATCTAAGTATATCTAAATATTTCATGAAGATTCTAAGAATCCTGTTGAATCCAATAGAAATATTTGTAACTTTGGTTTAGAAAGGAACAGATTTTTGAGACATGTTTCATTTTATTCCTTGTATAAAGCTGTTCAAATTGACCCAAAATCTGATGTAAAGTGATAAAGATTTTCTATATGAGAGCAGTGCTTGGGGTTTAAGAATCATAATTTATGATGATATATAAGCTTTGTTGTAGATATTGGATTGTATTATTAAATTACTTACCATCTTAAAGATATTGAAAATTATTTACTCAATGTTAAAAAAAGAAAAATGTCAAAGCATGTTTTTAAAAACAACTAAGAATTATTCATTTTGATTTTAAAATGTTGACAAAAGTGTTGGAGGCGAAAATCAAAAGAACGTGCAGAGGTCATAAAAATATGACAAGTAAGGGAAAAGTCTCTAGAGCCAGGGATATACGAGGTTGAACTTCAACTTCACCGCTTAACTAGCTGTGGCAGCCAGACGAGTGCACCTCCTAGACCTGCAGGGCGCTTGATTGACGGAGGGCTCAGGCTGCTGGCACTGAAATCCATTACTGTGTTTGGGTTGCCTTCCGTGGGCTGATCTGACCCGTGACTCAGTGTGGCAAAGATATTAGGCTGACCTGTTTCTGAAAGTCAGGAGACTCTTTTGCCAGTGACTTTGGCTCCAGGCCTCTAACAATTTTGCCCAAACTCCCTTAGCCTGCAGGTGATCTTTTCTCCCTGGCTCCACTCTGGGGCCAGACTTGTATTGTGGTCCTGTTTCCCTCCCAGGCTTCTCCAGCTCCCTCTGTAAGTGTTTCCTTTACTTAAATTTGTGCACTTTTAATCTCATCTAGTGTGCTGCTTCTTGAGATCCCAGACTACCACACTAGCTAGCACACTAGCTAGCTTCTGTGTCTCACTTTCCTCATGTGTAAAATAGAACCTACTCCATAGGAGTGTAGTAACATTTAAATGAACCAGCGAATTTAAAGCAAAATTGTACTGTGGCTAGCAGTTAGTGAAAATTGAATTAATTAATGGAACCTTTTATCATTGTTGTTACTATTACTTCTTAACTTTATTTTTGAAGTCAAAAACATGGAATATATGAGCTGATACTGAACTGAGAACTCTCTGTTGCTGGGGAGAAATAGGGATAAATGAATGGAAAACAAAATAACCAAGAAACCAGCTATATAAATAATGAATGCAAACATAGTAGTCAAAAAAGTCACAAAGACTTAAGGTTCCTTCATCAATTAGCCATCTAGAATGAACCATAATATCGATCCAGGATATCCTTGCCTTCCTACTATAGGGTCATTAAGGATTAAGTTCTCTTTTAATTGTGAAAACATTGAAGAACATTCAGGTTAAACTGAGCCATGTTTTCCCAAATATAAATCAGAATGTCAGGAAGAGCTCTAGCAAGTGCAGCCAAATGTTTCTCCTGGCTTGAATTATCCCAGTAATTGCATGTATTCTACATTTTCTTAGGTTGAGAACACACAGGTAATTAATGGTCTTAATTGATTATAATTTTGGGATTGTGCTTTACTAAACATCATTTGTCTGAAATTGGAGGGCAACTGAAGGAGTGAGTTTGTTAAAAAAAGAGGGGGCGATAACTTAGTAAAACTTATTTAAAAAGGAATTCAGGATTGCTTCTTTCTAACTTCAAACATAATTAACATTTTTAAAGAACAAGGAAGGTTTACCAAGGGAATTTAGTTTTTCTTTTTCTAGACATTGAGCCTAGCACATAAATTCTCAATAAATATTTGTTGCATTTAATTATATTGGAATAGCTTGGAAATAGAATATGTAATTGGAATCCTCTCTGTTTGATCTGCCCTAAAGTAGAAGGATAAACAAGATAAACATTCAAGGTCATTTCCAACTTTAGAAATATTTATGACACTATTTTGGAATGTTTAATCTAACAGTGAATTCTACTTTCTGTAGCAAAGTGCTGTTTGAATTTTGTATCCCAGGCAGAGCTAATCAGGTTAGCTCTAAGTAAGTAATTAGAAGTCAAATTAACTATGGTTGAGGAAAGTTGCACAAAAAACTGCTGTATTTGAATGTGGCAGTTTTCTTTTTCTGTGTCTCATTAATATAAGCCAAAGCTATGTAATTCCAGGACATCAAAAGGACCTTGAAATATTGCTGGTGCTTTCAGAATAGTGTGGGGTCTCCACTGAGAATGTCTTTGAGTTTATCAGAGCTCTGTTGTTTTCTCAGGAAAAATAAACAAATAAACAAACAATCAAAATCTTTTTTCTTACATTAACTGCCTCTAGGCAATGGGTAGATCACTGGTGTTAAGCAATTATGATAGTGCTAAATTTTTTCACGTTTTGCTCTCCTCTTTCTTCTGCCCTTCAGAAATACATATCAAATAGACGAGAACATGGTACTGGCTCAATATCTAGAAGTTTGTGTCCTTAGAAAGGCCCTTGACTACACCTTAATCTTAATTTCCTTCTAAGCTCCTAATAGAGTACTAAACTCACAGTTAATGCTCAGTAATATTTGTTGAATAAATCATTTTATAAAATGGGATCAACTTAGTACCTACCCCAAAGAGTTATTATGCATATTAATACAAAGTCACAGAGACTGCCACCCAGTTGGCAATCCTGTATGTTGCTTATTATTATTATTATTGTATTATTAGCCATACTACTATGCCACCTTCACCAGAATTCAATCTGGTGACCTAGTGTGACTAATATACTCCAATAACCTCTTAATTGATCCCTCTGCTTTCAGATTCCTCTCCAACTTACTCCCAAAGTTATTATTTCTAAAATATCAATTGTATCATGACAAGCTCATGATCCCAAGCCTCCAGTAGCTTCCCATTTTTTATGGCCATGGCCTTTAAAGATTTTTCGTCACTTAATCATAACAGTAAAAATATAAATAAATAACTTACCCTAGACGTAAATATATTCAATTATTTAATTATATCCAGGAGCCATAAAGTTGTCACATTACTTACAGCATAAACATCTAAAAATAAACCTTACAAGAAGTTGTGATAAAGATGAAACGAACACCACTTTAAAGGTTTTGTTAATGATGGTGGCTCTGTTTTAATATTCAAGGCACAGTATACACTTAAGGTTTATTTTAACAATTGAGATATAAAATAGTCCTCTTGATATGCATGTATGTATTTATTTATTTGTTTGTTCATGGCTGACTTTACCAGATCTGCTCATATCATCATTTTTACTCACAAAGGTGCTGACAAAGAGTTGTTTCTAGTGGTGAAAGTGAAAGCCCTCCTCTTCTTGTGGAGTTTTCCTGTTCAGTATAAGATAACATTATTCATTTTATCTTTAACTCATGGTTTCTGTGCTATTAATAGTGTCTCTGGCTGTTGTCATAAATTACTACAAACTTGGTGCCTTAAAAGAATAGACATTTATTTTCTCACAATTCTGGAGGCCAGTAGTCTGAAATCAGTTTCTCTGGGCTGAAATCAAGATGTTGACAGGGCTGCACTCCCTCTAGAGATTCCAGAGGATAATTTTCTTTTCACCTCTTCTAGCTTTTGATAGCTGCCGTCATTCCTTGGCTTGTGACTACATCATTCCTATCTCTGCCTTCATGGTGACATTGCCTTATCTTTTGTCTGTTTCAGATCTCCCTCTGCCTCCCTCTTATAAGGATTCAGGCAACTGCATTTAGGTCCCACCCTGTTAGGATAACCTCTCTATCTCGATCCCTGTCTTAATCATAATTGCAAAATCCTTTTTTTTTTTGTCCTATAATTAACATTCACAGGTTACAGGAATGAGTTAGAAGATATCTTTTGGGGAGCCATTATTTAGTTGACCACAGTTTTGTTTTGTTTCATTTCTTGTAGGAATCTTTAATAATGCTGTGGGAGGCAAAATTCTGAAAGGCCTCCCAAGATTTCCACTCCCTGGTGTGCATACCTTGTATACGAACCTCCTCTTGTGTGGAGGTAGAACTGTCACATGATGGATTTCACTTATGATTATGTTATGCTGTATGAAAGATTGGATTTTGAAGATGTACTCTTTTCCTTAGGAAGCTATTCTTTTTCCACGTGTTTTGTGTTGTCTTCTTGTTCCCTTGATGTCAAGACAGGTGGACCAATCATTGTATTCTGATTCCTGGGCCACTGTCTGAGATGGTGCAGGACCAAAATTGGTCAATAAGAGTTTTTTCTACTTTTTAAAAATGAAGTCCATAGGGAAGACTTTTGTTCTCTTTGATTGTGAAACTGTGGGGAATGTAAGCCTAGAACCACTTGAAATCTCATGCTTTTAGGCTTCATGAAGTTTCTGCAATTAAAGACTGAACCCAATAGATAGGAAGAAGCAGAGAGGAGATGGGAAATCTTAAATGGTTTGTTTAATGCCCTGAATTTGTATGTCCCTAATACTAGGGCTATGCCCGCCATTTCTGAGATAGCCCTGCCTTTCCATGTGAGTTCACAAAATCCTCTCTTTTGCTCAGGATAATTGTGTTTTTATACATCTTAAAAAGCTCTGCTTAGCACATTGAATATCTAACAAATGGCCTGGCTCACAAAAAGCGTCATAGCGGTTGTTCAACAAATCAGCATTATCGTAAAGGTCTTTCTATGGCACTGTTATATTTATCTGAAGAAAAGAAACTAAGAGAATTTCTAACACGTATAAAGCCTTACAAAGTTATTTTTAGAACTCCTTTGTGTTGGATTTACTCTCACGTACAACAAACCCTCCTAGTAATCTGGCGTCTTTCTCACACCATCATTACACACTCTCAGAGATAATTAAATGTCTATGATAAATAGGATTTGTCATGGCTAGACTAAGAATCATTTGTTTTTAGTTGTTAATACCTTTAACTTTGTCTTGTTTATATTTTAATTTCCACCAAAATTTTGATTTCTGTTATCTTTCTTTACCCTCACTTTAGCTAAATACTTAACAATTATTGACATTTAAAAAAATACCCAAATGCTAGTCCTTTCTCTTTAAACCTTTGACTTGGGAACACAAAGACAATGTGCTATGAGCTCTCTTTATTTTTATTTCTTGGAAACTTTCTAATACAAAACACTTGAGAAATAATTCTGTAGAAAGTTCCACCTCTTTTCTAGGATGATTTAAACTTAATAAGAATTTAAAAGAAATCACTAGATCTCAGATTATTAGAAAAATGTGTAATGTATGGGCTTAATATCATTATATATTAATTCTAGTAATAAATGTTTATGTTATTACAATTTTTAAAAAATTCCTCATAGTACTATGAGAACCACTATATAGGGCATTTTAATGGAATGTTCATATTCATTAACATTCCAGTGGTATGCACTAGTCAATGCCAGATTGATAACCCATATAAAATAAAAATAGCAATATAATTAATTATTGCTGTAAGAGTATGGAAAAAATGGAGGAATCTCCAGGCCCATACTTACATTTCTCATTTTTGGGTCAGGTTTTTATTTTTGTTTGTTTTGTTTTGTTTTGTTCTTTACTTCTCTATGAGGGATATCTGAAATGTTCAATTTTTAGCTTTTAGGGGCTTTCACATGAAGAGATTCAGGGTCATTAAAAACTAAACTGAGCATAAAGGAACTCAAGAGGAAAACCAATATGATTTTTGCTGAAAAGAATAAAAACCATCATTTTAGTGGGCTGAGCATGTGCAATCATTTTTCTTTTCAGGCTCTTATACCAAACAAGTGTAAACAATATATTAATGATTACATTTATAGGTGATTTTTATAACTGCATTTTCTGGGGTTAATAAATAACAAGCTTGAATATGTCTCTTCCTTTTTTGTAGATTGACCAGCTTTAATTACTAGTGAAATACTGCTATAGTAAGCATAAGATCTAAAAGCTATGATAACATTGAAATTTAGATAATTCTTATTTGTAACAAAATGTTTGCATACATGGAGCATAGATACCTCATGTCTGGATGAATCTGTATATTTTCAGACTAATGTGCCTGTTGATGCAAAATTTTTGAACTGCCAGGCACAAATAACGCTGTGGTAAATTACCTACCTGTGGTAAACCAAAGGTGTGTTTGTCCAATATGATTAGATAGCCCTTCCCCAATCTCATTTAACCCCATGTTATTCATCCTAAAAAATATAAAATAATTTACTTTGTAATAAAGCTAGCAATTAAAAGCAGTGGGGTTGTGAAATTTAATAAGTGGTGTTGAAATAGCTCTTTATTTTGAAGAAATAAAGTTATATCTTTCCCTTATATCATAAAGTCTATAAAAAGAATTATTATTACAACTATAAATCATTTATATAATTTTGAAGTTTAATGATTGCAGATAACATTTATTATTTAGGTTGAAAATTTTTTCTCATTCGATTATTAAAAGTTCTACAATATTGCATTCAAATTGAAAATTTATCCTGTGTGAATTAATATGTCGCGCCGTGCTTGCCAGCAAGAACGACGCAACAACTTGGAGTTCTTCCGACAGCAGTTTATTGGGGCGAACAGCTTCAACAAGATGGCGAGAGACCCAGAACGGGAAGTACGGTTGACTTATATAACAGCACAAGT
>CAUYSK010067816.1:0-11401 GCA_963575035.1 Avahi laniger | reverse complement strand
AGCCTAAATCTAACCCTATACCCAACCCTGACCCTAAACCTAACCATAGCCTGAACCCTAATGCTAAAGCTAGCCCCAACCCTAACCCTAGCCCCAACTCGAACATTTACCCTAGCCCTAGATTAAACCATAGCCATAGCTGTAAATCTAGCCCTAGGACTAGCACTATCACTAACCTTAAAACTAAATCTATGAGAAATATCTATAGGTAATATCTTCTTATACATTGAATTATTTGATGAGAAGAGAACACAGTGCTTCAGCTCACACAGTTATGAACTCCTGTAAACAACCAATCAGCTAGCATAATTCTCTGAGTGAATATAAGTGTATTTGTATGAAACTCCTTCCCAGCTATAAAACACCTTCTTGATATGAAATGCCTTTCTTGTGTGCATAGAAGCTCCTAGACATATATCAGAATGAGCTTCTACAAATGTAAAACCCTAGACCTAGTGCCAAACCTAGCGCTAATGCAAACCCTAGCCCTAGGCGTAAACCTCGCCTTAGCCCTAACACTAACCCTAACATTAAAGCTGGCCCTAAACCTAAAGCTAGCCCTAAACCTAACCCTACCCTATCCCTATGCCAAGCCCTAGCCTTAACTCTAATCATGGCCCTAGCGTTAACTCAAGCAGTAACACTAACCCTAACAATCATAACTCTAACACTATCCCTAAACCTAACTCTAACCCTATTACTTAACAATATCCCTAACCCAAAGCCTAAACCGAGCTACCATAAGCCTAAAGCTAACCCTAACTCTAACTGTAAACCTCACCCTAAATCTATCCTTAACCCTAGCTCTATCTTCAAACCTAATCCTAGCCCTAGCCCTAGCCCTAGCCCTAATGCTAGCCCTAATTCTAGGCCTACCCCTATAACTAACCCTAACCCTATCTCTAGCCCTAAATTTAGCCATAACCCTAGCCTTATTCCTAGTCCCTGCCTTAATCCTCTCCGTAGCCCTAACACTATCTTTAGCCATAACCCTAATCCTATCTCTAGCCCTAACACTAACCCTAACCCTAACCCTAATCCCACTGTAGCCCTAACCTTCAACAATTATAACCATAACCCTAATGCTAGCCCTCTCGCTAACCCTACTTCTAACCCTAGTCCCAGCCCTAACCCTAGACACAGCCCTAGCCCTTGTCCTAGCCCTAACCCTAACCCTAACCCTAGCCCTAGCTTTAACCCTAGGTGTGACCCTAAATGTAGCCCTAGTCCTATACCTAACCCTAACCCTCATCCTATCCATAGCCCTAGCCCTAACACTAACCCTAAATGTAACCCCAACCACTAACCCAAAATGTAACCTAATCCTGATCGTGGCACTGGACACTGCCCCACGGCCTCCTTCCATCTCCAGGGCAGCACTGACACACAGCATGATAGCATCCCAGCCCTTTCGTCTAGGAACCACAACCCAGTTCTGGGCCCAGATCGGTCTCTGTGGTGCGATACCTATGTCCTGTATCTCTTCCCACACACCGTACATTCCCTTCACCAGGCGCCGTGCAGCCGATGTCAGAAAACTGTCCCTTCCTCCCTGACCACCAGCCCACTGACTTCATCTCCACCACACAACCAGGGATCAGACCCAGGCCTCATGATAGGAACACTCCTCGCCAGAGCTCCTGAGAGACAGACCAATGCACACACATAGCAAGCTTCAGGCCAACCAGCAGACAAGACATGCAACGAACACCAAGAACACAAGTATGACATGTACCCAAAAGCAATCGACCCACTAGCCACCCAACCCATCCCAATCCCCACCTGACCAAGGCACAGAAAATCCACCTTTGAGGCCCATAGATGCTGCCATATGCAGGCCCGACAAGAACCGGGGCCGAACATGCCTCCCCAAACACGGGGCTGCACATCTTCAGGATTTAAATGTGAATGGCCACCCACATATAAACAACTGAATGTATACCTGCTTTCTATAAGTGAATTTAAGTGGTTTAATATGAAACTCCTTCTTTCTAAAAATTACCCTCTTTATACAAAATGCCTCACTTGTATCCAGAGAAGCTTGGAAGGCATATAAAGGAATTTGCTTGTACAAATGTAAAACGCTAGATCTAGTCCTAACCCTAGCACTACCACTAACCATAGCCATAGTCCTAAGTCTAGCTCTAGGCCTAGTGCTAATGCTAACCCTAGCCATAACCCTAACCCTACCCAAGCCCTAACCCCAACCCTAATTCTAACCGTAGCCCTAACCATAAGCCAAAACATAGCCTTAATCCTAACCCTAAGCCTGGCCCTAAGCCTAAAACTAACCATTGCCCTAATACTAGCACAATGCCTCCCTATCCCTAGGTCTGAACCTACACCAATTTCTAACCCTAGCCCTAGCAGTAAAACTACCGCTAACCTTAATACTAAACCTAAGAGTAGTATCTATAAGTACCACCTTCTTTTACCTTGAAATGTTTGAAAAGAAGAAGAACACACTGCTCCAATTCAGTCATATGCATACCTGTAAACAATGTCTAGCTTATTTCTTTCAGTGAATATAAGTGTTTTCATATGAAACATATTTCCGGCTAACATTACCTGCCTAGTAAGAAATGCTTTCTTAGACATGTTTGATGAGTAAGAGAACAGAATACTGCTATTCACACAGGTAACCAAACATATAAACAACCGAGTGTCTAGCTGCTTTCTCTAAGTGCAAGTAAAGTTTTCATATTTAACTCCTTGCTGGTTAAAAATTACCCTCTTTGTATGAAATGATTTTCTCTTTCTTAGGTGTGTTTCACAAGAAACTCCACACATTGGTTTGGTTCTCAGAGTTATGCAAACATAGAAATAACCGAGTGTCTAGGTACTTTCACTAAGTGTAAGCAAGTGTTTTCATAGGAAACTCCTTTCAGGCTAACATTTACCCTCACCCTATGAAATGACTTTGTCTTTCTTAGGTGTGATACATATGAAAACACTTACATGCGTTTAGAAAAAGCAGAAAGACAATCGGTTGTTTT
Organism: Avahi laniger; assembly: GCA_963575035.1. Taxonomy (NCBI): domain Eukaryota; kingdom Metazoa; phylum Chordata; class Mammalia; order Primates; family Indriidae; genus Avahi; species Avahi laniger. Next base: position 8,405 of record CAUYSK010067816.1, on the reverse strand, counting down.
TATGTTGGTGTGATTTTGAGAACCAAAGTATTGCATAGAGTTTCTTGTCAAACACACCTAAGAAGCAGAGTCATTTTGTAGAAAGAGGGTAATTTTTGGCCACAAAGGACATACATATGAAAACCCTAATATTGACATAGAGATAATGGCTAGACACTCAGTTGTTTCTTTGTTTGCATAACTCAGAGAACTGAAGTAATATGCAGAGTTTCTTGTCAAACACACATAAGAAAAAACAAGTCATGTCATAGGAAGAGGGTAATTTTTAGCCAGCATGGAGAAACACACGAAAACCTTATATTCACTTAGAGAAAGCAGCTGGACATTTGGTTGTTTCTGTGTTTGCCTAACTCTGATAACCAAAGCAGTGTGTATTGTTTCTTTTCAAACACATTTAAGAAACAGAAAATAATTTCCCATGAAGAGGCTAATTTTTAGTCGGAATAGAGATTCATATGGAAACCCTTATATTTATTTAGATAAAGGAGCGTGCTTGACAGGAAACTCTACACACTAGTTCAATTCTCAGTTTCGCAAACATAGAAACAACTGATTATTTAGCTGCTTTCTCTAAGTGAATATAAGGGTTTCCATAAGTTACTCCATTCCACCTAAATATTACACTCTTCATACGAAGTCACTTGTTCTGTCTTATGTGTGTTTGAGAATATACTACACAGTGTTTCGGGTACCAGAGGTAAGAAAACAGAAACAACCGAGTGTCTAGCTCCTTTCTCTTAGTGAATATAAGGGTTTCCATATGTATCCTCATTGCGACTAAAACTACCCCCTTCGTACGAAATGACTTTCCGTTTCTTTGGTGTGTTTGGCAAGAAACAATACACACTACTTCAGTTATCAGAGTTAGACAAACATAGAAATAACTGAGTGTCTGGCTGCTTTCTCTAAGTTAATGTAACCATTTTCATATGCATCACCGTGGCAGCTGAAAATTACCCTCTTCCTAAGACATGACTTTTTCTTTCTTATCTGTGTTTGATAAGAAACTCTACACACTACTTCAGTTTCCAGTTACACAAACATAGAAAGAAGCAAGTGTCTACCTGCTCATTGTAAGTGAAGGAAAGCATTCTCATATTTTCTTCTTTCCAGCTAAATATTAACCTTTTTGTACGAAATGACATTCTGTTTCTTTTGAGTGTTTGAGAAGACATTCCACACACTGCTTTGGTTATCAGTGTTAGGCAAACATGGAAACAAATGAGTGTCTAGCTCCTTTCTCTTAGTGAATATGGCGGTTTCATATGTATGTCCATTGCTGCTAAAAGTTACCCTATTCGTACGAAATGACTTTCTGTTTCTTAGGTGTGTTTGAAAAGAAACAATACATTCATTATCAAATACTTTCATTATCAAATTTATGCAAACATAGAAACAACCGAGTGTCCAGCTGCTTTCTCTAAGTGAATATAAGGTTTTTGTATGTTTCTCCATTCTGGCTAAAAATTACTGCCTTCATACGAAATGACTTATTCTTTCTTAGGTGTATTTGACAAGAAACTCTACACATAACTTCGGTTCTGAGAATTATGGAAACACAGAAACAACTGAATCTCTAGTTCATTTCTCAAATTGAAATTAAGGGTTTTGATATGTATCTCCTTTCCACCTAAAATTTACCCTCTTCCTATGAAAGAATTCTTCTTTCTCAGGCATGTTTGAGAAGAAATTCTACACAATGCTTCAGTTTTCAGAGTTAATCAACAAGGAAACAACCAAGTGTCTCACTGCTTTCTCTAAGTGAATGTAAGCATTGTCATATGAACTCCTCTCTGGCAAAAAATTACCCTCTCCATATGAAATGAATTTCTGTTTCTTAGTTGTGTTTGCCAAGAAACTCTACACACAACTTCAGTTCTCTGAGGTACGGAAACATAGACAAAACTGAGTGTCTGCCTCCTTTCTCTAATTGATATAAAGGGTTTTTGTATATATCCCCATTCCACCTAAAATTTACCCTATTCCTATGAAAGAATTTTTCTTTTTCAGGCCTGTTTGACAGGAAATTCTACACACTGCTTTGGTTCTCAGCGTTAATCAACAGGGAAACAACCGAGTGTCTAGCTGCTTTCTCTAAGTGAATATAAGTGTTCTCATGTGTAGCTTTCAGCTAAAAACTACCCTCTTGGTACAAAATGACTTTCTGTTTCTTAGGTGTGTTTGACAAGAAACGATACACACTTCTTCGGCTCTCAGAGTTACGCAAGTAAAGAAACAACGATGTGTTTAGCTGCTTTCTCTGAGTGATATTATATTTAAGGGTTCTCATAAGTTACTCCCTTTTGCCTAAAAATTACGCTCTTCTTTCAAAATGTGTTGCCCTTTCTTATGTGTGTTTGAGACTAAACTACACATTGCTTCAGTTTCCAGAGGTAAGAAAACATAGAAACAGCCGAGTGTCTAGTTCCTTTCTCTAAGTGTATATGAGGGTTTTCATACGTATCTCCATTGTGGCTAAAAATGATCCTCTTTGTAAGACATCACTTTCTCTTTCTTAGGTGTGTTTGACAAGAAATACTACACACTGCTTCACCTCTCAGAATTGCATAAAGGTAGAAAGAACTGAGTGTCTATCTCCTTTCTCTTAGTGAATATAAGGGTTTCTATATGTATCTCCATTGTGGCTAAAATTTACACTCTTTGTACAAAATGACTTTCTGTTTCTTAGGTATGTTTAACAAGAAACTCTGCACACTACTTCAGCTCTCCAAGTTATGCAAACAAAGAAACAACTGAGTGTCTAGCTATTATCTTTATGTCAATATTAGGGTTTTCATATGTATCTCTTTTGTTACTGAGAATTACCCTCTTCCTATGAAATGACTCTGCTTCTTACGTGTCTGACGAGAAACTCTACACAACACTTGGGTTCTCAGAATTACGCCACCATAGAAGCAACCAATTCTCTTGTTGTTTTCTCTAACTAAATGTAAGCATTTTCAGATGTATCACATCTAAGGAAAAAAAAGTCATTTCATAGGACGAGAGTAAATGTTAGCCTTAAAGGAGTTTCATATGAAAACACTTGCATACACTTAGTGAAAGTAGCCAGATGCTCGGTTGTTTCTATGATTCCATAACTCTGAGAACCAAAGTAGTGTGCAGTTTCTTCTCAGACACACCTGAGAAACAGAAAGTCATTTCATATGAAGAGAATAATTTTTAGCCAGAAAGTACTTACAAATGAAACTCTTACTTGCACTTAGGGAAAGCAGCTAGACACTCGGTTGTTTCTATGTGTGCATATCTCTAAGAACCGAAGCAGTGTGTAGAGGTTCTTGAGAAACAAACCAAAGAACAAAAAGACATTTTGTACAAAGCGGATAATTTTTAGCCAGAATGTAGATTCATATGGAAACCCTTATATTTATTTAGATGAAGGAGCGTGTTTGACAGGAAATTCTACACACTAATTCGGTTCTAAGTTATGCAAGCATAGAAACAACCGATTGTCTAGCTGTTTTCTCTACGTGTATATAAGAGTTTTCATAAGTTACTCCATTCCAACTTAAAATTACGCTCTTCATTCAAAATCACTTGTTCTTTCTTATGTGTGTTTGAGAATAAACTACACACTGCTTCAAGTGCCGGAAGTAAGAAAACATAGAAACGACAGAGTGTCTAGCTCCTTTCTCTTAGTGAACATAAGGGTTTCCATATGTATCCCCATTGTGACTAAAACTACCCCCTTCATACGAAATGACTTTCTGTTTCTTTGGTGTTTGACAAGAAACAATACACACTGCTTCAGTTATCAGAGTTACACAAACATAGAAATAACCGAGTGTCTGGCTGCTTTCTCCATGAATATAAGGGTTTCCATATGTATCTCCATTACAGCTAAAAATTACCCTCTTCAGACGAAATGACTTTGTGTTTCTTAAGTGTGTTTGGCAAGAAATTATACACACACTACTTCTATTCTCAGAGTTATGAAAACATAGAAACAACTGAGTACCTAGCTGTCTTTTCTCAGTGAATGTAAGGATTTTCATATGTATCTCCATTCCAGAAAAAATTACCCTCTTCATATGAAATTATTTTCTGTTTCTTAAGTGTGTTTGACAAGAAACAATACACATTGCTTTGGTTATCAGAGTTAGGCAAACATAGAAACAACCAAATGTCCAGCTGCTTTCTCTTAGTGAATATAAGGTATCTCCTATTTTTCTCTATTCTGCCTAAAAATTACCATCTTCATATGAAATGAATTATTTTTTTCTTAAGTGTGTTTGACAAGAAACTCTACACACTACTTTGGTTCTCAGAGATAAGTCAACATAGAAACAATCGTCTGTCTAGCTGTTTTCTCTAAGTGAATGTTAGCATATTCATATGTAACTCCTTTGCAGCTAAAAGCTACCCTCTTGTTACGAAATGACTTATTCCTTTTTAGGTGTGTTTGACAAGAACCTTTACACACAACTTCAGTTCTCAGAATTATTGAAACCTGGAAAGAACTGAATGTCTAGCTTGTTTCTCTAATTGAAATTATAGGTTTTCATAGGTATCTCCATTGTGCCTAAAATTTACCATCTTCCTAAGAACAAATTCTTTTTTCTCAGGTATGTTTGACAAGAAATTCTACACATTGCTTCTGTTCTGAGAGTTAATCAACAAGGAAACAACTGAGTGTCTAGCTGCTTTGTCTAAGTGAATGTAAGTGTTCTCATATGTAACTCCTTTCTGGCTATACACTAGCTTCCTGGAATGAAATAGCTTTCTATTTCTCAGACACGTTTGACAGGAAATGCTACACACTACTGCAGTTCTCAGTTACACAAACATAGAAAGAAGCGAGTGTCTACCTGCTCATTGTAAGTGAAGGAAAACATTCTCCTTTCCAGCTAAATGTTACCCTTTTGGTACAAAATGACATTTTGTTTCTTTGGAGCATTTGACAAGATACTCTACACACTGCTTTAGTTATCAGTGTTATGCAAACATAGAAACAAACGAGTGTCTAGCTCCTTTCTCTTATTGAATATAGCAGTTTCTACATGTATGTCCTTTGCTGCTAAAAATTACTATTCTTATGAAATAATTTTCTGTTTTTTAGGTGTGTTTGAAAAGAAACAATACACACCACTTTGGTTATCAGAGTTAGGCAAACATAGAAACAACTGCATGTCCAGCTGCTTTCTCTAAGTGAATATAAGGTTTTCCTATGTTTCTCCATTCTAGCTAAAAATTGCAGTCTTCTTACGAAATGCCTTATTCTTTCTTAGGTGTGTTTGACAAGAAACTCTACACTCTACTTCGGTTCTCAGACATAAGTCAACATAGAAACAACAGTGTCTCTAGGTGCTTTCTCTAAGTGAATGTAAGCGTATTGATATGTAACTCATTTCTGGCAAAAAATTATCCTCATCGTATAAAATGAATTTCTGTTTTCTTAACTGTGTTTGCTAAGAAACTCTACACACAACTTCAGTTATCTGAGTTATGGAAACATAGTCACAACCGAGTGTCTAGCTCCTTTTTCTAATTGACATCAGGGGTTTTCGTATGTATCTCCATTCTGCCTAAAATTTACCCTCTTCCTACGAAATGAATTCTTCTTTTTTGGGTGTGTTCGACAAGAAATTCTACACACTGCTTCGGTTCTCAGAGTTAATCAGCAGGGAAACAACTGAGTGTCTCGCTGCTTTCTCTAAGTGAATATAAGCATTCTCATATGTAACTCTTTTCCAGCTAAAAACTACCCTCTTGGTTTGAAATAACTTTCTGTTTCTTAGGTGTGTTTGACAAGAAACAATACACACTTCTTTGGCTCTCAGAGTTATGCAAATAAAGAAACAATGGTGTGTCTAGCTGCTTTCTCTAAGTGAATCTAAGGGTTTTCATAAGTTACTCCGTTCTGCCTAAAAATTACCCTCTTCTTACGAAATGTCTTTCCCTTTCTTATGTGTGTTTGAGAATAAACTACACATTGTTTCAGTTACCAGAGGTAATCAAACATAGAAACAGCCAAGTGTCTAGCTCCTTTTTCTAAGTGTATATAAGGGTTTTCCCTTTAGGACTAAAATTTATCCTGTTGGTAAGAAATGACTTTCTGTTTTTTAGGTGTGTTTGACAAGAAACTCTGCACACTGCTTCGGTTCTCCTAGTTACACAAACATGGAAACAACTGAGTATCTAGCTATTATCTCTAAGTCAATATTAGGGTTTTCATATGTATCTCATTTGCGGCTGAAAATTACCCTCTTCCTATGAAATGACTCTGCTTCATAGGTGTCAGAAAAGAAACTCTATGCAACACTTTGGTTCTCAGAATTACGCCAACATAGAAACAACCAGTTGTCTTGCTGCTTTCTCTAAATGAATGTAAGTGTTTTCACATGTATCATACCTAAGAAAGAAAAAGTCATTTCATAGGATGAGGGTAAATGTTAGCCTGAAAGGAGTTTCCTATGAAAACACTTGCATACACTTAGTGAATGTACCTAGACACTCGGTTGTTTCTATGTTTGCGTAACTCTGAGAACCGAAGCAGTGTATAGAGTTTCTTGTCAAACACACCTAAGGAAAGGAAAATCATCTCATATGAAGAGGGTAATTTTTAGCCAGCAGGGAGTTAAATATGAAAACTTTACTTGCACTTAGAGAAAGGAGCTAGACACTCGGTTGTTTATATGTTTGGTTACCTGTGTGAATAGTAGTGTTTTGTGCTCTTACTCATCAGACATGTCTAAGAAGGCATTTCTTACTGGTCAGGTAATATTATCTGGAAATATGTTTCATATGAAAACACTTATATTCACTGAAAGAAATGCACTAGATGTTGTTTACAGGTTTTCATATCTCTGAACTGCAGCAGTGTATTCTTTTTCTTTTCAAACATTTCAAGTTATAAGATGGTGTTACTTATAGATATTACTCTTAGGTTAATGTTAAGGTTAGTGGTAGTACTACTGCTAGGGCTATGGTTACAGCTACAGCTATGGTTTAAGCTAGGGCGAGGGTTAGGGTTATGTATAGGCTTAGGTCTAGTGTTATCGTAAGGCTTAGGGATATTCTGGGGGTTAGGGGTAGGGTTAGAATTAGTGTTAGGGCTAACACTAGGTTTATTCCTAGAAATACGGTTAGGGTTAGGGTTAGCGTTACGGCTATGGTTAGGCTTAGTGTTAGGGCTGTCTTAGGGTTAGGCCTAGGTATAGCATTAGTGTTAGGGCTACTGCTAGTGTTATTGTTAGGGTTAAGTCTAAGGTTATTGCTAGTGTTAGTATTAGGACAAGCTTTATGGCTATGGTTAGTGTTGGGCTAACACTGACCCTAACCTTAACCCCAGCCATAGCCATAAACCTAGCTAGAGGTCTAACACTAAACTTAACCCTAACCCTAAACCTAACCCTAACCCTAAACCTATTTCTAACCCTAACCGGAACCCTAAACCCAATCCGAACACTAACCCCAACAGTAACCCTAACCCGAACCCTAACCATAACCCTAACCGTAACCCTAACCGGAACCCTAACCCTAACACTAACCCTAACCCTAACCCTAACCCTAACCCGAACCGGAACCCTAAACCCAACGCCCACTGTAACCTCAACAGTAACCCTAACCCTAACCCTAATCCTAACGCTAACCCTAACCGAAACCGTAAACCCAATGCCAAGACTAAACCCAACAGTAACTCTAACCCTAACCCTAACCCTAACCTAACCTTAACCCAAAATATAACCGGAAAGCTACCCCTAACCGTAACCCTAACCCTAGGCCTAACCCTAACCCTAACCCTAAACCTAACACTAACCCTAACCCTAACCCAAACCCTAACCCGAAACCTAACAGTAACCATAACCCTAACCCTAACCCCAACAGTAATGCTAACCCTAACCCTAACACAAACTCTAACCCTAACCCTTACCCTAAACTTAACCCTAAACCTAAACCTCACCCTAACCCCAACAGTAACCCTAACCCTAACCCTAACCCTAACCCTAGTCCTAATCCTAACCTTAAACCAAACCGTAACCCTAACCCTAACCCTATCCCTAAAAATACCCCTAAAGCTAACATTAACCCTAAGGCTAACCCTAACCCTAACCCTAACCGGAACCCTAAACCCAATGCCAACACTAAACCCAACAGTATCCCTAACCCTAACCCTAACCCTAACCCTAACCAGAACCCTAAACCCAAACCCGAACCCTAACCCCAACAGTAACCCTAACGCTAACCCCAACAGTACCCTAACACTAACCCTAACCCTAACCCTAACGCTAACCCTAACACTAATCGTAACCCTAACCCTAACCCTCACCATAACCGTAACCCTAACCCTAACCCTAACCGCAACAGTAACCCTACCCCTAACCCTAACCGGAACCCTAACCCTAACACTAACCCTAACCCTAACCCTAACCCTAACCCTAACC